>UELX01000676.1:0-65328 GCA_900480035.1 Eupelmus urozonus | reverse complement strand
ATGTTTATTTTTACATATAAACAAATTTGTTGAATGTTTATGTTTTGACCTGCTACGTCGTGCAACAGCATCCTTAACTGCATAGTTTTAATTCATGTTTGCCATAATCCTGGAGGTTTGCCTATCTGCAGGAATCTAAAATTTAATTTGACATCATTTTTAATTCTTTACGATAGAAATTTGAAACAGCTCATAATCAATTCTAAGTAATGTAGAATCAATATTAGTCTTTTCTTTAAATTTCAGAAATTCAAAACTCACATTTATTCACCTCTATTTATCCTCAAACTCATCATTCGAGATCATTTTTCATTATCCTCCTCTCCACGCCTATCATGCTGTCTTAACACATCACAATTATCTCTCAAGAAATTGCATAATTCGATACTTCTACCTGTACCTCTCTCTAACACACCTCGTGCTATCAATAACACTGCAGGGTATCGCGCCACAATGGCTCATTTAGTCCGACTAGCAAAATCCATCCCAAACGTAATGCAAAAGATATCCACGTTCAACCCGCGAACGCGAATTCCTTAAATAGCTTATCTATATGGACAGTAATCCCAGCCGGCTTTAATATCATTATATCATTCGTTGCGTAACTCTCACAAGCTGCCGGGGAACGCTAAATGCAAGTGTATATGTATATATTTTAAGAACGCGAGAGCGGCGCATAGATAGAAGGCGGTTAACCTTTGCGGTGCTGGAAACCTTTCGACGGCGGTGGTACAGAGAGTGAAAGAGAGAGAGAGAGAGAGAGAGAGAGAGAGAGAGAGAGTCTAGAGAGAGAGAGAGAGAGAGAGAGAACGTAAAACGATGACCCCGCGGGCTGAGTTAAGCCCACTCGAGTATGCACCATTGTATACGCATGGTATACACCTGCGAGTGTATGCCTAGCCGATTCTTCGATATACACGGGTATATGTGAGTCATGGACTATGGGTAATTTTGCATTGTTAAACTGTCGAGAAAACAAAAGTGCGCTTTGTGGTTGCGGTTAATGTGTGCGATTTTTCAGGGTAAAGGAGTTGCACGCTCTGATGTGCTTACGTGTTCAATTTTTTAGGACGTCAGTCATTCATGATCGTAAAGCTTGATGGTTTGACGTGAAATTTCAGAGAGTGGTCTGAATAGCAGTGTATGATGAAAATTCTAGGGTAGTGATTAATTAGTGTAAAAAATAATTGTTAAACAGGATTGCAAAAATGTTATTTCGCAATGCATATCGTCCCGCAGCTTGATACATTACATTTTAGAAACGTATACTCTTAAATAACAAATCTATAAGTAGTAACTTCATTATTCCAAAAAATATCCAACATCTTAATATTCCTTAATATTACACGGAAAATTCAACATCGTGCAATCAAAGCAAATCATTTTCCCACTTGCTTCTCTACTTTTCCCGTTCAAATCTTAGTCTACTCTTCTACGAATCAACTTGAGAGCTGCACCTACGCGAGCCCGTCTATCTCATTTATCATCCGACTCTCGCCGTATGCGCGCCCAGACTCAAGATTATGCGATCCTCAAGTACGCGTCGTCAATCAGCGCGAGCACCGGGCGTTGATTGGAACTTGTAAATTTCGCGAACGTCGGAGTTAGAAAGCCGTAAGCGTGAATAATCGCGGAAGTTTCTCGCTGTTTAGTAGCGTCTTTAAGTATGAGGGCATGTGTTTGAGTACGTATGTGTATGTGGGTGTGCGCAGGCATGTACACTTCAATGCAGGTGGAAAATATCGGATTTTCTGTCGATGGCTGCTTTATGGAGCTGTTTCGTGTTGAATAAGGGTAATTTTTCGTTTAGAGGTTGCAATGGCTTTATGTAAGCTACGAGTAATATAATATATCTAATGAAAATCATGCTATTACACGAATTAAAAGATTATTAATTATTTTAAGCTGTTTTAAGTAATTTTTCGAAACCTAATTGCGTAAAAACACAGTATAAAGAAACAGTTTCAAGTGCAAATTTTTATATTAAGAAAGAGAATACATCATTGTGTTCTTGTGTTCTTTCAAGGATTACTCGTGTAGCATTTTATGTAGGGAAAAATATGAGCGTTTTTTTTCTTTGCACAAAACACGCAAGCTCACACATCTTAGAAATGTCCGTGAAAACAACAAAAACCCACATTAACCTAAGCACGACTAATTCGGGCTATGAATGGACCGTGTTCATTATTTCATGCTTACATTTTTTTTCTGCTTGTACGTAACAGCATTTCCAGAAATAGGATCGACAAAAAGAAATACAGACTGGGACCGTCATTTACAATCTGCGCAAAAAGAATATGTTATTATGAAATGTAAAAGTGCGTGAAAATTTGTATATCCAATTGAGCACCTGGATGCAATAACTCGCCAAGCGCTATAAGAAAATAACAGCAATTTATTGATGTCAAGACTGTGATAATATACAAAAAAATTGTCGCGTTGCCTAATCTGTTTAGTATCTCTATACATTCGATTACAGTTTCAAATAGAGCTAGCTTTATTTAACTGTAGATAGTGTAATAAAAAATACTTTCCACACCTCTCTATCTTACTTTATCTTAATTCCGACGAATCTCAAATGCATTCCTGTGTGACTTTACCTTATGAACAGCACAAACCAAAAGATAAAACAATACTTTCATCCTTACCATTTTATTATATAAAACGAATTCAATCAAAACGAACGCTGGATAGATCCTTTAACAGTAATCCGCAAGCAGACCCACCTCTCTCCATCTCCTCGCATTTCAACTCTCGCGCGCCCGGGAAAACAATATATTCCCATCGACGTGTATCGGCGCTCTCTCGCGCGATCTCGAAATCCGATCTCCAGCGAAGCAGCCAGCCAGCAGCATCTATCTTACATTATAAGGGAGAAAAGAGAGGCAAAAAGAGGTCCATTTGCGTCTCTTTTCCGCTCGATCGGCTTTGCGCTCGATCCTTTTGACGACTCACCGCGCCGATATGCCATTTCGCGCTTCGTCGAGAGTAAGTAGATCTCGAGAGCTGTTTAGCTCGTGAGAGGAGTGAAGTGCAGACGCGGAAATGGAGATAACGGGTAAAGGGGAGCAATGGATTAAGAGCGATAAGCGTTTTGAATATTGTTTTGCGTGGAGACGTGTTTTAGATCGATAATCACGTTGTTCTTAGAATATTTGAGATTGGTTTATTTACTGTCATTCCGTTTGGTGAATTATCTAATCAAGCCAGTAATTGATAATTCCTATCACACGGTCATCGCACCGCGCACGCAATTTTCAAAACAGATCAAACACGAGACTCTTAATTAACCATTCCTTTTCCGCCCCAGCGACTTTCAAAATTGAGTTCTCTCTTTCTCCCGCTTCCACGCCGCTCATAAATTTCCAACTCTCCCCCTCTCTCGCCTTGTCTTCATCTCCCCGGCGAAGTGGCGAACAATCTATTGGCCATTTGGCTCCCCGCTATCCCGTGTCACTTCGCGCGAGCATAACAATCATAATACGACGAGTCGGCTTGGCGAAGATTACAAGCAAACCGACGAAGACGAACCTAGAGCTAAAACTTCGCCCCGGCGCTCTCTCTCTCTCGCCATTAGGCCAAATTAACGATTCTCAAAGAGGCAGAAGAAGCGGAAGCCGCGCATATCTCGCGTCCAGAAACGGCTTACATATTTTAGCATGCGGCCAGCTCTCTCTCTCTCTCTTGCGCGCGCGCCTCTCTATATTTACCCGCGGGCGGCGGCGAGCGATTTACGCGTCTGGAAGCGCGGTATGTCGCCTAGGCACGCGCGCGTGCACTCTTTATTCGAGCAGACGCGCTACTCGCGGACCCGCAATTAGCGGAGAATGCATTGCCACTGCGCGCGACCTGCGCGAGCGAGAGCCTATAGCCTTTTGGCCCAGACGACGACGGTATGCGAGAATGAGCGATGAGGGGGGCTTTAGACCACTTGGCCTGTCGAGGAGACAATTTCTCGAATGGCTCTGTGGGGCTTGGTGGTAATGAATGTGGCTGTTTCGGCGGGATGGGTCAGGTATGAATTGGGGAGTGGTTTTTTTGTGGGGAGGGGGTGATTGAGATGTGGGGAGGTTGGGTTGGCGTAATTTGGTTTTGTCGAGAAGTTGTGAGGGATCGATTGAGGATTTATAGAAATGAACGGCGGTTCACTATTTGCTTAATATTGTAGGTCGTTATTCGAAATAATGTGGGTCATCGATTGATCTCTTGCTGGCTTTGTGAATGTGTCAAATACATTGAGGAATCGTTTTAATTAAGCGTCGGATATTAATTTACGTTTGGTATACGATTTTTCTGATTTTGTCGAAATTGTTCTAAAATAGATAAATTATATGCTATTAGAACAAAGGTTTGCAAAGGAACTTGACTCTAATCCAGAATGCTCTAATTATTAATAAACACAATAAGACACGTTATATCAAACGAGAACGAAGAGCTGTATCATACTTCATCGGAATTTTAATGAGTCACAAAGAGAAAGAGTTTCAATTAAGTCAGCTAAGAAGCTCATAATCGTCTCTATAAAAACAAAAGCCGATATAACCACGTCTCCGATAATTACGATCCATACCTGCGCGCATCTCGCCCTACATCCGTCTAAAATCCCGGAACAATGACCACCTGGAAAAATAAAAGCCATAACTCCTACCGTTCGACTATCGCAAAGTGCAGTGTCATTAAACCCAACTATATACAGTGGCGGGTTAAATTAGCCTTATGCAGCGGTCAACGTACTCTTGCCCATACAAAATTAAAGCTGCATAGGAAAAACTTTTATTGATCGAAGGGAGACTCTATAACCACCGATTGGCTATCAAAGGGCTATATGCGCGGACGCACGTGCCCTCAATAATACTGCAGGCTTTGATAGACGCTCAAAGGGCTGGACAATGTATCGTCGGCACCGCCGCTTGATTGCGCACTCTCATTGAGAAATTAGGGGCCGTTTGATTGGGGCTACTTAAGGCTGTCTAAAAAGTTCGTTAAGACGTCGGGAGCGCTCGTTTTGTTTATCGCTCGGTGCAGTTAAACGTGACGTTGCTGATTGAGTTTACGATGCTCGGATGATACGAGATGATAAGGACAATCGTGGAAATCTGCCTTCCGGATGTTGCATGATTATCGTATTGTTGCGTTTGTTTTTAATTTCTGTGGGTAAAATGCATTGTTAGCTCTTTTTATTACTATGATAGTTCTTTTTTAGATCGTTTTTGTGAAGGTATTATATAAAGTTTAAAGAAAAAACAAGAAGCAGTAGGTGAGGTCATTAATTTTTATTCAACAATTTTTAAAGAAAACACAAAAACAATTGTGTTTCAGTTAATGAGTTTATGAAAGAAAAAAAAAACAACTAAATCAAAGCAATACCTCGCGGGCGAACTAATACCGCTTATCTATATACCTCGTTCTTTATACAAAGCGCCTTCACAACTACTAGCCGGCACTACCTATATCTTATCTCGCCTTCCAAAGCCAGCACATAAAAAACACAAAACGTAAAAAATCACTGCCAATTTTCTCAAAAACCTCTCGAAACCCAAACAAAACGCTTCTCCATCAACGAACGTTCATTCACAAACCTACCTCCCCATTCTTCCTTAACAATCACGCGGTCTTAGCTTCGCGCGCATATATCCGTCGCCCCGTGCACGTGTATATTGCTATATATACGTATACAGGCGCGCGCGAGCGTCTCGCTATTTTCACGCACAAAGAGCGCGTCGGCGGCAGCGGCGGCGCTTATCGCGTGTTACTATAGAGGCGCGGAGTCGGGAAAACGCCGGCAGCAAGCCACGTTTCGCCGCGTGTCGCAGTGGCCGGCCGCGATACGGTCGATAACAGACCTCGGCTCTTCGCTGTCGTGACTCGCTTTTTTTTTTAGTAATAAAAAGTATAACGGTGCGCCGAAAATTGGAGGATTGGGAGAAGAGGAAGGAGAAGTGGAGGGTTTTGTAGAAAGTGCAGCGCTGGTGGGAGAGGGGAGGCGGTGTGTCAGTGACAGGAAAGGTTTTTTGTGAGTGTTTAGGGTGATATTAAATTATTATAATGCTTTTTTTTTATTGCTTTTTAATTAAATATATAATTTGGATGATTTATTTTATCTATCATTAACTGTTATTGATGACGTATAAATGATGTTGAAGTTAAAGTATGCAAATTAAAATTTGTTTTTAAGCAATAATAATTTGTATTTGATTCAAGATCATTCTTGTCTTTTGATATTGCCTGACATGCAACATTCGTTTGTACAGGTGGTATATATATAATTAACTTTTACACGCATATTCTAGACTAAACGGTACATGAGTAAAAGCTATATAACAATCAGACCGCTAAAATAATTAAAATTTAATTAATGTTTAATTATAACATTTCTAAATTGTTGGTAATTTCATAAAGAAAAGTAATAAGATATTTATTTTTGAGAAAGCATAAAGAGAATATTACAAATGCTTACTGTTATCTTTTCACATTAATTCTTTATTCTGTTAGTTCCGAGGTCGTTGGAAGAAAATATCCATATATCTTTCAGAAGAGCGTGCGAGTATAATTTTATGACATTACTTTTTGCGTACCCTATTTTGTTATCAGTCAGATTACATTGCGATGAAATATTTTTCTTGTAGTGTATTATTACTTCACTTTAATTTAATTAAACAATAATTGTTATATTTAGAACTGACATAAATTGCATATTACCATGAGAAATAAAATTTCCAGCTAATACGGAAAAAAGAAATGTCCAAGTCATAAAATTATCATTTTCCTTTCAAAAATTAAAATACACAAAGACGACAAAGCCGGAGGCCAGCCAAAGAAATTGTGCAAATCACCGTAGAATTTACAGATTTACAAAAGCAGGTCAGCGCTCAAATCTCTATTATAAAAGGCTATTCTCTCCTTGAGCGCGATCAAAATTGATGATCCCTCGGAAGGGGCGCGGCGACGGTGCGGCTTCTCCCTACATATAAGTATACTTGTGCGTATAAGTACTCATACCGCCAATAAATCTTGCGATCGATCGGTAAAAATTGCGCATTATACAACGGTATGTAAAAGAGCTCCCGGCGGTGAGGCAGATTTTTATTGGCTAGACTTAAGGTACGAAGCTGTTCGTCGTGATATATCACTTATAGGGCGCTTAGAACAGATAACGAGAAGGCGTTTTACAGATTATTATAGATAAGGACAATCATTGTGCTGAATCATAGCAAATTATTAATTTTTCGTTATATTTTTACAACATTTGTGTTTACGAATTTTTAATTATGTCAGTTTATTTTGGTCTCTCCAATTTCCCTTATAATAATTCTCAGCAAAATACGGAAGATACATTTATCCATTTACAGCCCAATTTCTCCCCGAATAAATTCTTCGCCAACCTCATCCCATTTCCCTCCATCTCCCTCTCCATCCCGAAGTAAAATTAATTTCCCCTACCTCCCATCATCATACAACATTTTTCCATATTCCCGCATTTCCCTCACACAAACATCCAGCGCCACTCCTCTCCCCATCTATATCTAAACCATCCCCGGCAAGCTGCACTTTGAGAGCAAGCACCTCGCTCTATACGTACACACACAGTCACATATATACACCGCCCAAGCTGGCGTCGCTCCCTCCCTCGCTTTTTCCACCCACCCTCACTTGACTCGGCGCGCTCGTCTGGCTCGCGCTCTGCGCCGAGCTGCATGCGCGCGCGCTGCGCAGCTATACTCATTCCAGCTTGGGATGTCGTCGGCAGCGGCCGCACCTCGCGAGTTCTAGTAGTGGCGCTACACGCGCGTGTGCTTCGTCCTTTGCCACATCTCTTATCACTCCGTGCGCTGTGTAACCTGCAGCGACTGTTGACGCGGAGATTAGCGAGCTGCTGTCGGAAAAGGGAGCAAGGTGTGTGCGCGACGTAGGTGTTTTGGCTGTGTTTTCACGTTCTTAATATTGGTGGAATATCATCTAGATGTTCGGTTTAACGAAAGTAGAAGGCGGTAGGTTTTCGTCAAGTCCACGCTCTGGCGTTCGCACGGGGGTGTTATCGACGAGGCGAGCGCCAGCGCGGGGGCGCGCGTGAAAAATCGATGAGCGCCAGCGCCGGGCTGCTTTCTCTCTCTCTCTCCCGTTCCGTATGTGTTGTCGTGCGCGCGTGTTCGTATTAACGGCCTTGATGGAAAGTGCAACGTGACCCCGAAATGCACTGGCTCGATACGACGTGTGTGTGTCTGTGAGCAGGCACGCATAGTGATCTTGATCGGGGATGTGTTAATATCTTAGTCTCGAGCGTGAAGCTGCGTTAACAGGACGGCGTTAATCGGAATGAGTTGTGGGTCGAGGGAGGCTCGGTAGGTTTGACGTGGTTAGTGGACGGACAGATGGTTTGTGGACCGTTTGGCTGAGTGATGTTGGCCCTCGCGGGGATTGGATTCGGTACGGGGATTTAGTGATTGTGAGGGGTGGGTTTGCGAGGTGGTAATTTTTTGGATTTCGTGAACTGTCGGGGTTTGCATTTAGATTAGTATTTAGATATTTGTTAGAATGTAGAAAATATTATCGTTAATACTGTTGTGTTTTCAGATTTATAAATTTATTCTATTACAATTAAAAGAACAGTTTTCGAATTTCATAAACATTGACAGTAGATATAATCATAGAAATATTAAAATTTTAGGATCAAACAATAAATTATAAAAAAGAATTTCAGTTGTACAGAAATGGTAAAATAATACGCTAGCTTCGACTGTTGTTTGCAAAAGTGAGTACTTTGGAAAGTTCAGAGCGTGGAACTGCTTTAAATAATTTACAACCAGAAGCCGGGAATATAAATCAATACTGCAGAATTGCAATACGAAGACTCGTTTCCGTCATTGTCATCCATTAAAATAACGGTAGAATAAACAATTTACAGTAGTCCAAGTAAAATTGAAAAGTTTTTTGATAACTTTACTGTATTTTCAAATAAATTATCACTTTTCATGTAAATATACAGTTTTAACAGTATTATCGCATAGTTCGACATTAAAGTACGTACAAAACAATAAAAAAAAATTTCAATAAATATCACCGTAACAAGCAAGCTTCAAGTATCGCGATTCTCAACAAGTAGCAAACCAAATAAAAAAACGTTCAGCTCCACAAAGTTCTTCCACAAACGTATCACAATTTACAAATTGCAATTTCAGCTGCTCGTCCTGCCAGTAAACCACTCGAACGAAACCATCCCGACTAATTGTGCCCACCGCGCGCAATAAACAATAAAAAGCATCATCGATCGAGCAAAAAGTGCTCTCCGCGACCAGAACCTTCCACGAACTCAGTCGATCCTCTCTCGGAAAAGTGACAAACAGCAATCTCTCATCCCGGCTCGAGCTGCAGACAAAAGAGGGAAAACCTCATCTCTCTCGTTTTTTTTCCTCGCTCTCTCTCTGCTAACCCACCGAGCGAATCGTACATCTCTCCTCTCTCTCTCTCAACCTCGTCCCAGAGTGGCAGCATCCACGCGAGCTTCTTCGACCCACTAGCCGCCATTTCTACGGAGCGTGGCGGCTACGATGCGCAGCAGCCGATGCCGGCGCTACTCCTTTACGCCGAGCCGCCGGGAGGATAAAGCCGGCTGCTGCTGTTTCTTCGAGGAAAGCGAATTGCCGAGGAGGCCACGGGGCTAGTGGATTCTGCAGATACGAGCTGGAAGATATACGGACGGTGATTTCGCTGAGCAGAGGAGAAGATTGAGGAGGGAGATTGGGCCGCTGGTGCAGCGGTCTATCGATTTTCGGGGCTGTCTCGGGCTGCTTTTTCTGCTGGGCGGAGAAGAGGAGGATAAAGAGGTATGGGTTATGTGGATTTTGAGTTTTGTCTGTAGTTAGTTGTGATAGTTTGGGGTATGTGAAAATTTTTGTGCGGGAGGGTGATGGGGTGGGGGTGGTGATTATTATGGTGGACTTTCTTTTTGGACTGGGTGTTGATTTAGGATTGATTGATGCCATAATTTTGTTGGATCTGAAAATTGTTCGTGTACTTAAAAGATTTATTATTGGATGAAGTGTTAATAAGTCTTTTTATCCGTGAGAATATTTAAAATAAAACAAAAGAATGACTCCCTTTGTTTCTGTTTTATTTTTGGACAATATGTTAATTATGCCGTTCTTTCTTGTTTTCTATTTTTAGGACGGTAAATTAATTGTAAAGAACATTTTTGAAAAGATAAAAAATGAAATACTCGCTTGACTAAAGTCTCATTTTGCAATATGAAAAGCTTCACTGAAGCGCACAAAAGTTTTTACGGCCCGAGGGTGTGATCCTTTTGAGCACGGCACTGAATTAAAGACTCGTCTTGTGGATGATAACTTTCTCTATTTTAATGAGTTATGGATGCGGTAATGGGCTTTAATTATCGCTTTGTTGGATAATGAGTGATTTTTACGAGCTCTTTCGCGTGCTCCGGCTGCATAGTTATTTTCTACTACGAAATTAGCTTTTCAGACTTCGATTAGTTTTTTGTTGGAACGTCAACTGATTTTTCTTTTTGAAATTTTTACTACCGCTACATAAATGTTTTTTTCTCTTTTTGTTTGTTTTCTTACCAATATCGTTTTACGGACTACATAAATTTTGTGGAAAGTAGGATAATTTAAAAAAATGTTTCTAACGTTACAATTTTAGAAAACATTATTAACTTGTGACAACAATTGTACAATATTGTCAAACATATTGCTGCAATTTTATTTCTTTTTTTTATTACATGCGAATTTGCCGTGAATATAAAGTCAGTATTTGGAATAGATTTTTTGTTATCTATGTGATGTTGTTTCAACTGAACAAACACGTTCTTCTGCATAGCAATAAACTGTTTCACACTTCCACTGAATAATAAAATGTCTTGCAGTAAGTCTGCCGCAATGTTCAATAAACATTCGAAAAAAACAGTCTAGAAAGCCTTATATTAAACACTTTAAAGGTAAAAATTAGATTATTGTCTTAATCAATAACAGTAGTTTTTGCAAGAGATCCATGACAAGAAGCAATTTTAAAATATTCAAATTTTATTTAAAAATATTTTTAAAGAAATCCAATTTTTTCTTAATCTGTACTACACTTAAGAACATTTTATTATACAAATAAATGTTAGTAAAAATCACTCAATCCATATTATCATCAATATTACCAATACTATCCCCAACTCGAAAACAAAATCAACATCCACGCTCAAAACGAAAGTCGGTAACACAGATCTCCCCAACTATCCCCCATAATACCCACCATACCTCTTACCCAATCGATAAATCCCAGCTACGTCCACCCCCATCGGCCTCAATCACAAACCCCTAACCTCCCCTCCCCACAAAAAAAATCCCCATCCTCCCCGACAAAACGAACAAAAAACCCATCTCCTTATATCAGCCAGAAATTCCAGCACGTCTCTCTAACCGCTCCCCTCTGTACCCTTCTATACAAGGATGCTGGTTGGGCTGCTCTGGAATCGCGCTCACCCCTCGTAACTGCTGTCGCCGAGGAGAGAGCAAGCGGGGGCGTGCAGCCGCGGCGAAGCTTCCGGAATACCGGCGCCTGGCTGTATAGCCGGCCAAAGAAGGGGAGGGGACAGAGAGAAGCGGAGAGCATAATCGATCGAAGCCGGCTCACTGCTGCTGCTGCTACTACTGCTGCAACGCTTAGGTGCAATGGCCTCCAAACAGCCGGGAAGGTCCACGAGGTAAGCTGCTTTTTCAGTCGCACGGACAATGGGAATTAGTCTGTTGGATAGAGGGAGCGTTTTTAGTTGGGGCGTGTGCGTGGGTGGACGCGGTTGGCTAATTAGATGAGTTGTTTTGTCGCGTGCGCTGCCGGTGCACACGGGGATAGAGTTGGTATGACTGTGGCGTATGCGATCGATTTGAGTAATAGAAGACTCGATGGGATGGCGGAGAAGCTCTTTGGATGATTTATTTGAACGGCTGGGGTGGCGGGGCTTCGTGCGAGCGCTGCTCATGTTATGGTTTGTCGTTATTTTTATTGATTGAATCGTTTTGTTACGTGTGTGGTTGGGATAATATTGGCTGAAGGGAGGGAAATGTTTTCGTTTAGATTCGGAAAAATGATCTGGGTATGTTGGAATTAAAATGTTTTAGTATGAATGATATTATGCAAATGAAATGATGATGATGTAACAAACGAAGTACTTTAGCATTGGAATCGGTACGGTGGTTTGTATCAAAGCCATGCAAACTGGCCGTTACGTGATTCCTATCAAAACCTTGTGCGTAAGCACGTGAGATTCGTGTACGAAATTGATACTAATCTTCTGAATCGTATACGAATTTCACTCTCTCCCGAGTTACGTAAGCGTTTTACAAAAATTCTTAGAAGTCTTGAAATAAGCCTTTCAAATGCAGATTAAAAAAGGAAGAACATTTGCCTGCCAGCATGTCTTTGGAATTATAGTTTCGATAAGCTTATCGCAATACATTTACTAGAGATCTTTTATCGCGGATATAATTGAATTGCGGGTAAGAATTATTGTTTAATCCTTTGGGTCAGATAAGCTCAAGTTTTCCACCCGCTGAGCCGAATTTCCAAAAAGTTCAAAACTATTATTTATACCTACCCAACATATCTTAGCACTTTACGCAACGTTCTATCATTTTTCTCATCTTCAAATTCCACTTTCCGGCGCATTTTTCATCCCAGCGGATTTACACTTCCGAGCCAAAAATTCTCCCCCGCGCCACCGAAAACTCGTCTGGCCGAGCGGCATTGGAAAAAGTAAAGTTTCCTCTTCCGCCCGTCACTTTCTTGTTTCTCTCCCTCGCAGCTGCAGCGCCAGTCAACTGCTTTACGATTTCGCGCTCGCGCGCTCCGCTTTCAAGATGACGTCTCTCCTCCTTCTTTTTCTTTTCGCCCGTCTTTTCTTTTCGTTTTCCTCGTTTCAATTCGAAGCGAGTCTTGAGCTCTGAACTGGATTTACGATGCATTAAGAAGTCGGCTCGTAAAGAAGCGAGCGAGCGACGATGTTTACGCGCGCTGGATTTTGTGTATACCTTAAAAGCGCTAAAAGTAGTTTAATTTAATGCCGAGCGCTCGTTGCGCAATGGGAATATCCAGAACAAAAGAGTGCGTGCGCGCGGCTTTTGTTTCGAAGGTGATTGTAGGAGAGGATGCGGCCTTTTAAGCTTTAGTTTGATTTAAGACGGAGGGTGAATGAGGATAGTTAACGGTGAATTAAGAGGGACTTTTACTTTTGATTGAAGGTAGAAAGTGAAATTGACGGTAAATAGATGTAGGTGCATATTAGATATATCTTATTATTTTTTACTTATATTATGATCGTTCTATTTATATTTAAAATTTCACGCAGATATTAGTTTTTTATTTTTTTATAAGAAATGCTGGTGTATAATATTAATTTGTACTTTTTTGTCTATGATGTACATTAATTATATTTTGAAACTGACAAAACGTTAAAAGTAACCAATAAGATGTTTTGATACTGCGTTCAAGACCGAAGATAAGCTAAATAAACAGTTCTTATCAAGTTTTCATGCTTAATTGTAATTAACCGATTCTCGTCTTTTCTTTTATAGATATGCAGATAATGCTATTTACAAATTATTCAGTTAAGCCTTCGAATATCTCGAGAACTTCCATTCTTTTCTCAGAATACCATTCATCATTAATTTATTAGGTATATTAAGCAGTAAACACTTTAAACACAGAACGAGTTTTTCTTTTATATGCAACTTTATAGATCAATCATCAAAACAACTGATCTTAATACACGTTTTCTTAGAAAATACAGATCCGACTCGTCAAAACCATTCAAAGAAATCTCCATTCTACACTATACATCTAATATACAAACGTTACAAACCGTTCATTCACTCTATAATCAGAAACAGCCGAAACAAGCTAACAAACAACTTCCTCAGCGCATCGCTTATATACTTCGCAACAGCCACGTCCGATTCTTTTTCCTCCAACCTTGCTGACCACTCAACATTGCGAAAGCCGGCCGGCACTTTTCGTCGATCCAGCTTTTATTGTCTACGATCCCACGCTCGAGACAGATAGAAAGGGGGAAGCTACGCGTGCCTATGTATATGTATACATTAATGCAATTGTCCGGCTTTTTCCCTCGATGCTCCCGCGCGATTTCGCGCTCACAGTTGAGGAGATATGCTTGTATTATAGGCTTGAAGGAAAGCCGAGGCGAGCCTATCATTTTTTTCGAAAAATTGCATTGTTGAAGGATGAGTTAATGGACGGACGAGGAATGCGCAGGTGGTTGTTTGATGGCTTAGATTCTGGGAATTTCGTTAGGTGCCAGGTAGCGGGAAAGTAGGAGTTTATGCCTCGCGAGATTTCAGCGGGAGAGAATCGCGGATTTCATAATGGCCGGGTGATTTTTGGCGTAAAGAAGAATCGTGAATAGAGCAATTTTTTCACGAGACTCTTACTTTCTCTTATAGGCAATTATGAATAATTTGGACTGTAGACATATTATGAAACTCGCAATGTTACTCTTTACTTGGAAGGTATTCTTATTTTGCATAAAAAAGTACTTATTCTACAAAATGCATACTGCAAGACCTGTTATTCAATTTGTTAGAAGAAAAAACGTTCTTAAAATTCAAAACGACAACGCAAACTCGATAAACAAAGCCAAGAGCTACCCAAACAAGAGCCTCGCATAAACAAGAAGAATCACAGTTCCATGTAAAGCGGCTCTTCGCGTAACCAGAATAGCTCGGTAAAAAAAAAAATACAGGCGCTAAAGTACATCGCCAAACGCTGGCTCCGCGCAGACAATAGACAAAAGGACGAAGCCGTGGCGAGAAAAGAAAAAAAAAATAACACACTCGCGCTAATTGCCGGGGCGATAAAGAACGAGGTGCCGACGCCACCTCGAAAAGGTTCACAAAAGGCCAGCCTCTCTTCTTTTGATACGATTTTTGCTGAACTAGCGATGCCCCGGATGCTCTCCGTAATAACTCCGGAGTCAACAAAGGAGGTCGAAAACATCGTTTGTCGCGAGATTGCGCAATATCTTCCGCTCGTTTCTCCTCTGTAGGAAATTGCGACTCGGTTGGCCCCTGTTTCAGTCGCATCTGTAATGGCGCCTTTTTTTTTAATTCGGGTGTGAAGTCAGCGTGGCAATTGCGTCTTGCTTTTTGAGGGGCGTGACGGGCATGATGAATGCGGAGATTTGGGATTTGAACGAAAAGGTTTGTAGCTTTTATTTTTCGGTGCGAGGATCGGGATAAAGACAATGTCGAGAGTAGGATGATAAAACGGGTTTTTCTTTGATCTAAGGAGTATTTATCTTTTTCATGTTCTTTCTTATTTATAGTTTGCCGTAAATTCAGTGTTTTTTGTTGACTTCGAAGTAGTCTACGCATGAAATACTGGCATTAGTATGATTAAAAAATGTGTGCTATATTTGTTACAACAATAAAATATTGTCAATATAAAAACTTCATTTTATACAGACATTGATTTTTCACAGTCAGTAGAACATTTCTTCGAAACATTCATCAAATTCATAATCCATATAATCAAGACAGCCCCTGCTCCACAAAAGATAAAAAAGAATTGGGTTAACAACGCTCTCATTCTGCTCTTCCATCGTAACAAACGCGATCCCTCATCCGCAACAAAACAAACAACTCCGCCGCTCCGTATCCTCAAAAACAATCCGGCCATTAAAAATCGCCACCATAAAACTATACCCACTCACTACGCCTATCCGCTCAACTCGTAATTAAGAAAAAAAAGCCGCAAATCTCGACTGGAAAAATGAAATCCGAGGGACGGCGTTGAGATTGATGCGCGCCGTGTCTGCGGCCGTGAACTTGACGCTGCTGCGCACAAAGCGCGAATCCGCGAGCCGCTCGCTATTTGCGCTAATAAATACCTTCGCTCTCCTGGCACTAGTAAAGTCCATTTACGCCCTGATCGATTGCCCGGTTAATCGATTTCTCAGCATCCGCACGACGCGGAGCCGGCTCGATATGCTATTTCAGATAGAAAAGCCGAGGCCCGAGCGCTGCGGTCTTGTTGTTCGTGGTTTTTTTAGGGATGGATGGATCGCAAATATGACGCTGGTTGCGCCGGTTGGGAGGGAATGATTTTTTTTTGGTCTTTGGGAGATAAGCTGAAGGTTGCGCGTTACCTGCTCGCGCTTGTATTTTTCGGTTTGATGAGAGGATGGGGCTTGATAAGTCGTGAGGCGTTGTGGTGTATTTATAAAGTGGAGATATTGTTTGTTTTTGTTGGATGTAAAAACATAATGAATAGTATTTATATGTTAATAATTTATTTGGGAAAAAACTTAATTTTTCTGATAATTATAATAAAGAAATAAGTCATTTTATAATTGAATTAATGAAGATAGGAATATTTTTGGATGATGTGAAGAACCGTGCAAATTTTTTACCTCTCTGATGTAATACTTACAGAAATCGCCAGTCATGTCTTTTTCAAATTCTCGTAATTTGATTTTATGAGGTAATTACAAAATGATTAATGCTCTTAAAACGATCAAAATGAAATAATTATCTATAATTAGCAAATTTTTTTACCACTACATTCGATTTTTTTCGATTAAAAAAAACTAGTCGCATGTATAAACTGCCGTACTCACACAAAACTTGCAAAACATCTCTTACACACACTCGATCTTTTCTGAAAATAACAATTTTACGCTCATGCATAATCGCTCGCGATTAAGAGACTCCCAAAACCAGTTCCTTACAATGCAATCGCGATTTTACAGCCAAAATTTACTGCCTCGTAAAACATGCATCGATCATTCTAAAACCCATAAACCATCCGCCCCGGCTTAATCACGCCTCGAACCACCACGGCAAACATCGTCCGTAATTGCGCCAAAAATCTCACGCGGGGGCGGCTCGATCGAGCGGCAAAAATACGCGCCACTTTCGCGGAAGAGCGAGCCCAGCAGATATAATTTACGGGATGCAGCGCCGTAAAGTTGTCCGGTGCACGTAGTATAACATCGTAAAGTGTCGCACCCCACGCGAGATGCGCTTTATCCAGGCGATTTGGATATGTGGCTTGACGGGACTTCCGGGAGATGGAGATTCAAGGCCGAGTGAGAAAAAAAAAGAGAAAAGGGGAGCTAACGAAGTTTTCTTTTCATATGTAAAAACTTCAGGCCTCGCGAGGAGATGAACAAAACGACCTTGGGAAAATCGTAAAGTTTATTTGAGCTCGTAGTGAGAATTGAGAGGTAGTGATTTTCGCCACGGTCAGAGAGTTGCATTTTTTCTTCGTTTTTTTAGATGAATTACCAGGACTTCAAAGTGGTCTTGAAGTTAATTGCTTTTTGAATTCTTCAGACGGAAAAAATATTTAGCTATAAGAGATGGAAGAATATTATTCTTATATTATCCAGATAAAAATTAGCCATCATTTTCGAATATCCAAACATATTGCGGCAACACGCGCAGTTTCAATCCTCAAAGCAATCACTGCTAGAAATTACGAATTCAAGCCGGCTTAACGAGCATTCAAATAATTATTCTCTCTTCGCGAGCAAACGCTATTCCTTATTGACTATGCAAGCCTATACACATACACGCATTCGCTCAGCTAAAAGCAGTAGCCCGGCAAGCGCTCATCGCTGATAATTTGCCCGCTTTAGCATGAAACATGATTTTCCACTCTTTCGCCATCTAGCAATTATCGTCTCTCTCTCTTTCGTTTTCTCGTTTTCCCGGCCCCGGAAGAAAAAATCTCTCTCCGCGCAACGTGCGTGTATTTACTTTTATTTGCAACGCAAAGATCGCCGGCCGCGTGGGAGCACTCGTTTGGTTGGGACCGGAGCGCCGGGTGAAGGAAATGTGTATGGAAGAGCGTCTTTGAGAATGTTCAAATGGTTTGTGTATACTATCTGGTAGTAGATGTGTTATGATCTAGCTTAATTTAAGGAGTTCTGATTGGTGAGAATTTCTTAAATGGTGTATAATTTTTAACTGGAAAGAGTAAGAATAAGGAATTATGTAGAATGAGACAGTTATGATGGTGTCTTACCGGCTAGACTGTTACTACTTTCTGTTCATCACATAATATCGGTTCGTAACAAATTGTAAAGCTTCATTTTGCAATTAAATTTTTAATGAAATATAATTATATTATGAAATAAATGTAAAAATTCTATATTTTTATTCTTGGAAAGAAATTCAATTAATTCTTATATACATTATGCATTACGTTATTTAAATTCGATGTTATTATAAGATAACTTTTATTTGGATGTTAATTTTTTTCTGAAAAATAATTTATATTGTACGTGCCCATTATTGCAATTATCAATTATGCACAGGAAACGTGTGAAGTTCGTGTGGTGCGAGAAAATTACGCAATCAACTGAAGAATTTAGATAATAGAAGAAAATTACTCAATAGCCGTGCAAAATGAACGCAATTATTGTGCCAAAAATGGCAGAATATTCGTTTCGATACGGTCGAATGAGATTTTACACTTAAAATAGTAATTGCAATGATAGAAGGAATAATTTATTAGGATGATCCAGCACTATAAACACAGTTACAAAAAAATATATTACATTAATTGAATAACCCTTTCTATTGGATTATTTTTGAAAAATGATTCTCTTACAAATTTTGATTTCTTTTTTAAAACTTTACCGACTTCTGAGTCACTAAAAAATCTATATTAGTATAAAATCAGAAAATTTTTAAACTTTCAAAATCTTCTGCAGACCTTTCAAAAATATTTTTACGATCACAAAAAGCTTCGCAAAAATTACCCGTTGTCTCGCTCCACCAAACGAGCCTCAACGAAAATTTCCCCGTACGAAACCATCTCCCTGTATAACTTACGACTGTCCTTCACCGGTCCGCGCCGTGAACTTGGCTCGCATATTCAACAATACCTCACGCGACAGTAGCCGCCTTGACGAACCTGGCGTTACATCCGCCGCGCCGTTTTCGATGCGTCGTGCGCGCATGTATAATAATAATAAATAAAATCAGTGCACCGCGCGCAGCGTGCAGGCGTTTCTTTTTGCTCCCTCCCCTCTATTCTCCCTCTCTCTCCTTTTCGAAAGTGCACACGGAATTTTAACGACGGGGATAAGGTCACGAGAGCAGCTCTGGCTCGTTAGAGCCTCGCGAGCGGGATCTTTGGAGGTTCGAGCGCAAGCCGAGCAATGGGGGTCTTTAAAAATAACGTTTGTTTTTAATAGCCGTGAAGTTAATTTAAATTAAAATCTCTCACGCGAGCGTGAAATGATGAATCTGGAGTGAGAAAAATTAGGTGGATTGAGATTGGAAGAAGTAGAGGAAGTATTTAAGGAACTGTAATATTGCGTTTAAATGTTGTTTTAATGTTTTTATAACCATATTATGGTATTTTATAAATATTTATACGTAGCTGTATCCATAAACAAATTTCTAAGAAATTCTGAAAGTTCAATTTTTTTTACTAAACGATAACAATTTAGAACCCTATTTGGTCGAAAATCAACTTTCTAAATCATACGAAATTTAAGGATATTTCTATACACCACTTTCATCAGATAGCAACAATTTTTTATCAATTTCTGCCACTGGCTTTTTTAGCTTCTTCGTATACAGCAGCGCTGGTTCTTTTTCTGTGCTATGCACTCTGAGATTTTTACGGATAAGTGTCTCTTTTAAGAGACTCGCCAAGCAGAGATGAAATCTCCGAGATAGCGCGGTACATTTACAACTGCTTTTACGTCGCGACATGTCAGTAGACCGACCTGTCTTTTCTGAGAGCAGTTGAAAGAACTTTTACAGTGGAAAGATTAATTAATTTTTTTATTTCTGTTCTGTTCTCTAAGTTGTTGTAAAGCGCGGATTTATATACCATCAAATTTTTTATTTAAAATTTAATGTTTCAAAAATGAGATTTGTTGCTGTATATGAGACTATTTGCAAGACAAGCTATGCAGTTAGGTTACGCAAGGTGTAACTACATTTTTGAAAAAGAAATGTACAGTTTCAGTGACCTACATTTTTTGTTGAATACGAGACACGCATACTTATTGCAAATAAAAAGATCTTTGTGTGAGTTACACAATTGTTAGATTTTTTGCAATTTTCAATCGTTCTAAGAAAAATAGAACTTTTTTTGTTTGAAAAGGGAACAGAAAGAGAGTCAATAGACAGATGACCTAGTCTCTTATCACCTGCAAAGTGTGAATCACATTAGTAAAGTGAATGTGCTATTTAATTTTTCTTACGCATAATCTGATCTTTATAAAGCTATAACCGTACCTTGATATAGAAATTTACCCATTCAAAATGGTTAAAAGTCAAGAAGTAGGATTAAATCCATTTTTACTATGGATTAATTAGTCATTAAATGGAATCATTTCTACTAGTGTATCTATAGTCACTAACCGCACTCTCAAAATCAAAAAGCCCCACAATCCAGCCAATAAAAAATCCTAAAAACCCACCACACCTCCAGAAGCCCGCACCAACCCATCCTTCAAAAGATCCACAAGTCATCGCCCCCACAGCAAGTGCACCTCAAACCCATCCACCTCCTCCGAGCGAGAAAGACTCTCCTATCCGTATATCCCCAAGCTTGCGCAAGCGGTTGGCGCACCAGCTAATTATCGGTCATTACGGATCCACATTGTGCCGATGCCGGCTCGCTCTGCCTTCCGTAATTGCCCTGCCCATTCACCGACTGCCGCGCGTCTACGCGCTGAAATCTCTCGGCTTAATGGCCAGGCGCGCGCACGCGGAAGAAGCGAGATCCCGCTGTTCCCGGGCGCATAAAGCCTAGGACTATCGGTCGTTAAGATCCCTTCCTTTTTTTCTCTCTCTCTCTTTCTCGCTACACATTGACACGCACGAAAGGCTGCCAGAGTGGCTCGGAGAGTACGGAGTTGTGAAAGGAGGAGAGAAAGGGCTTGTGGTTGGGAAGAAATCGATCCGAGCGTGATCGATGGGATGGAGGAGAGAGATTAAGTAGATGGGTATCGTGTGTGGTAAGACGCTGTGTCTTTGTTGGATGGTTTTCTTTTTGGTTCTGTTTGGTTTGAAAGGTCAAATATTTACGCGCGTTTGATAGTGTAGGCATGATGTGTAGTATCTGGACAAAGGTGTGAGTTAGACTTGCTGGATCTTCATTAGTTGCATAAAGTTTATAGTGAATAGCGATATTGGAGGATAATAAGAAGTGTCATTTAAATGCGTTGAGTAAGAGGCCGGAGAAATCGTTGAATTAAATTCTATTTCCCTTGTAGATTATATAAAAAATTATTGTAGAAACCTTAAAGCTATGAAGTGCATTAGAAGACTCTTGTATTCGCGCTGCGTGAAATCGATTTCTTAAGGTTATTGACTTTTGAAGCTCGACTCTACACAGCATTCACTTGAATAGCCATACATGGGCTTTGACGGCAAACGTGCTTTACTCTCTACTGTACAAAATTAGATTTTAAGAGACACGACAGTAATGTTAATTATTTATTTAACTCGTAGTCTCAAACGCTTTTTATATCCCACGAAAATCCGTTAAAACAGTTCGCTTATATAAAAATTCATCAAAATAGAAAAATCATGCACACTCCAACACGATTACACACCTCTTAACACGAATCCTCAAACTTTCCGCGCAACAAAATCCGCGACTAACAATTTTCCAATCACCCGTCAACTAAAAAAAAAACCTTTAATCACACACTCATACACATACATCCACGTTTCGCAACACCATAAACCTATCTCCCAATCGATCCACGTTCAAAAGGCTCATCCGTGAAAGGCGCAAAGCCGGCTGAATTGTCAGTCACTCGAAGCGCTCCTTGCGCGACTTGTCACTTTCGTTATGCGCGCACCGAGACAGGATTTATCATGCACTTGGAATAGCTAACGAGCGCCGCTCGAACGTTTAATTTATATATCTCGAGCGAGCGCGCGAGCCGGCGATGATTTGCCCGCTGCCGTAACGGTTGTTCGCCAGGCGCCTTTTTACGCGCAGTTTAAGCTCGCATAAATTAAACTCGGAGGGGGAGATGTAAATCATACACGGCGCGGATTTTTGCAGGAGATGGAATACAAGAGCGCGAGGCGGCTTTATCAGTTCGAGCTTCGAGTTGGTATAATGGCTCGAGCCTCGGAATTTTCTGGCTTGTGGGCTTGTGTACACTGAGAGCAAACAATGTAAGAGCAGAGATGAGAGGTGCCTGATTCGTTGCGAAATCTTCGCGGGCTGTGGATTCCTTAAACATAAAGAAACAGCGTCGAATAGAAATATACGTATCTTTTTTAGGAAAATATATCGCGATCTTCGTTCTTTCTTCCCTAAATCCATCTCCTTTTCTTCTCGACCGCAGAACCTTCCCAGCAACAAAAACAGCTCTGCGCGCATCTCGAAACAAAAAATCAGCCAGAGCAGAATCAGCCGCTCGTCAAGCCGTATACGTACAACGTCAGTCTCTCTCAGAGTTCAGCACGTACATACACACTTAGAGGCACACCGGTCACGTGCGCGACGTGCTTTCTCGCGGCGCAATCCCTTTATCGTCTTTCCACCTCGACCCCCGCGGAGGTCAGAGCGCAACGCAACGTCTCTATGACTTCGTGTTTATCTATACCAACCTGCAAGTGCTCACGCAGCTCCAGATCGCCATCTTCATAAACGCGTAATTTAATGACCCAGATACACGCGCACGCGTCGGACAAACGAGCTGATCGTATAAGAAATAGAGGAAGAGCGCAGGTGATGATTGTGCAAAGATAGGCGCGTGTACACTGAGATAGAGAGAGAGAGAGAGGAGAAGCTTCTCGAGGCTTGCGTAATTGCCGGCTGCATGTGAGCTGGGTACACGAGCGTGAATTGGACTCGTGAGCGAGCGAGCGATCGCTACCTGAAATAGATGCGGTTTTGTTTACGCCGTTGTTGTTAAGAGGATAGTCGGCTTCTTTTTGGCGTTTTGCAATTGCGGCGGCTGGATTGGGTTACGATGGGAGCTGCTTTTCATTGATGTGCTTCGGTTATTGTAATTGTGGGAGCCGATCGGCTGTGATCTAATGGCTGATGTAGTCGTTGGGCTTTGATTGGAGAAATTATTACTGTAGATTATGGTCTGGTAGTTGTTCTGGAGTAGATTGAAGTTGTGAAGGAATTTTAGAAATGTTGGGTAATGTATAAAACACTTTTTAAACGTTGCAAATAATTTTACAACTATATTGCAACAGTGTTACAATACTTTATACTTAAAAGTTAACATAGTTTTCTAGTATCCTGTAATATTGTAATTTTGTTATTCAACTAATTGTACGCGTTAATATTTCATTCGGTGACGCAGCTGACTTGAAAAGTAGTATAAATAAGTATTACATTGTACAGCGAGTAATTACCGCGAATAAAGTACAGACCGCGGACACGAAAAGTGACTTCATTGTGGTTTTTTCTCGTAACATCCCAGCGATCAAAAAGAAGATACCGCGTTTTGAAAAATTACCGCGATAGCAGTCACGACAATGGCATCATAAAAATCAAGCTCTTCCTCCAAAGAAATAAATTCGTCTCCATCAAAAAACAAAAAAGAACTGCAATTCCAGCACCTCATCATCCAAACCAATAAAAAGCCATCCACCAATAATTCCCCGCTCACGCCATGAAACCGTTCAAAATTAATAACCAATCGAACCAGACTCTCCTACATACCCTCCTCTATTTTTAGAAAACGCGGCACGCACAAAACAGAGCCACTCGCCACAACAACATTTTCTCGCTCACCTCTCCGTGGTATATCCGAATTTGCCACGGCTAATCGTGGCGACAGGCGTGGCGAGAATATCGCCCCACGTGCGTGCGTTTATAAGAGCAGCCGAACGTTTGCCGACACGTGAGCACGCACGTGCAGCGGCCAGATGCGGAGAAATTGGAGAGGCTTCGAGAATCCGGTCCAATTTTGCGCTACGGATTCTTTAAGAGGGGAGGGGGCAGGTGCTTTTTTTTTAGAAATGGTGTGTGGTCGGGTGTTTAGAGGATAGTTGGCTGTTAATTTGTAGGAATGATTTGGAGTTGCGTAAAAGAAAGGTGAGGCGGTGGAAAAAAGTTAATCGGATTGTAGCGGGAAAAAAGTGGAGACGGTGGTTTTTGGTAGTGTGGATGAGAGAGTATTGGTTATTGATTTTGGAAAGAGCGGATTGTTATGAGTAATGGTGAATTACTGGTAATTAATCTTTATGAGTTATGTTTTTGAGAGGCCAGTGGGTTTTAATTTCTCGTTTGTAAATCTGTTTAAAGAGCGGACGATAAAAAAATTATCATTTACCGTGAGCGCAATTTATTTTCAATTAATAAATGTTTTATTTATGGGGCTATATTTGTAGGAAACGTTTTAGAGAAGTATACAATAAATTTGAAGTAACATAAGTGAAATTATAATTGCCATAGATAGCAGAAATTATTCGAAGGTTAACATTTTTATTATGTTTTTCTTTTCTAAATCACCTACTTTGATGTAAGACCATTTAAGATTCAATCTTACTTCTGACCTGTTAATAAAATTAAAAATGCTCCGATTTTATCTATCAAACAAATATTTCTGCTAATTATCTGGAAATCAATATCCCAAATAGAAATGAAGTTTCTGATTAAATATAATTAAACGAATGCAAAATGTGAAATAAGGAATTAATGATCTCTCGTTAAAATGCCACTGTTTCCCACGCATCTACGGCGCATTTTTAAGCACACAAAGAACATTACACTTGCTATCGAACGCCAGGTAAAAATTTCAGTTTATCGCCACTTTCTACCATCGAACAAAACCCACTTTCAAACTCGATTCCACCATTTTCAAATGTTTGCAAGGGGATTTCCACAAAAACCTCCTATAAAACAGCAACTTTAATTATCCAGCTAATTTACTACCCAACAAATTAAACCTTTTTCTCAATTACCACTTCTCTCACTCCCCATACCACCAAAAAATCTCCAACTCGCAATCCTCCAAAACAAACCTCACCACCCACACCCTCCGAATCAATCATCCTCAACCATCAACCATTCAATCACCCCAGCCATTAAGCACATCGAAGCCCAGCGTGGCCATCCAACCTCGACGAAGGTGCATATATACGCGCGCTTGGCTTCATATAAACGAGAAACACGTGTTCAGCTCCTCTTCCGGCTTGGCCAGTCGTGGGCGAACTGCATATAGCCGGTAGCTACAGCGAAGACGCGCCGCTGCTGCTGCTGCTGCTAGCTCGCTGTTCCAGAGCACTGATTCCGGTCAGCCGGAATAGCGGTACTAGCCGCCTAGGGAAACGCGTATATATATAGCAGTGGCTATGGGCTGCTGTTATTACTATTATTATTTCTCTCGGCGTCGGCGGCTGCGGAGCGTGCGCGCCGCTGTACGTAGCTCCATGGCCCAGAGTTCCTTTCTCGTCTTCGTCTTTGCGTGCGCGGGTTGGTTGGAAAAGCGGAAGAGAGGCCCTGGATGGGTTGGAGTTAGGCTCGCGTGATGATTGGGGATTAATGGGATGAGTTGGGAGGTTGGAGGAGGTTGAGGTGTAGGTTCGTGATGTGGTTGTTTGGAATTTGAGGAACGATGTGTGTTGTTTGGTGGAGGGTTTGAATTGGGTTGGTTGTGGATGAGGAGTTAGTTTGTGGTTTGGTAGTTTTTGGATTGTGTATTGTTGAAATTAATTAATGAGTTTTGAGTATTTGGGAATTGGATAGAAGTTTTGTTTGGGGTACTTTACGTAGGCAAAGGCTGTCTGTTGTTGCATCGTAAAATTTTAAAAAGATAGCAGGTTTTGTAGTTTTTAAAATTAAGCATTAGCCAATGCAGTTTTATGTAGTGTATAAAGCAATATGGGTATAAATTAACTTTATTTACCAAATGGCAATGAATTACATTTTTTTTTAATTAGCTATGCAAAATAAACAGCGCAGAGGTAGCTGGATCTTCCTCTATTTACAATATATGTTCGATTTCAATATATAAATATTGTATAATACCATCCTAAATTTCAGTCAAGTATTATTTATATTTACATTTTATTGAATATAAATAAGTTTTTCACAGAGGTTAAATATTTATTAAATATTAGAGTACAAGATAATTATTATCACGTTTACCTTAAATTAAAGATGATGCAGAGAGAAAACATTTATTTTTTTATCAAATTTTATCACTATCCTACGATGCAGTCAGCTCAGAAAAACTAGTTTTAAGTAATTCAAGAAGCATTCCAAACATATAAAATATTTTATTCCTTAATAAATTAACGATAATGAAACCGGGCAGAATAATTTTGTAGCTGTTAAATTTCAATTTACGGTTATTCGATTTTAAATCGCTGACTTATCCCAAGATAGCACCAAATCAGCTTACAAACTTACCCAATAATTCATAATCACAACCCACAAATAACTTTCCACAATATAATTAACAACATTATTTCCCCAACCTCCTAACACATTCTGGATTCCCCAAACTCTCCCAACCCATCTCCAAATCGCCTTACTCACTCAACAAATCCAACCAATTCCACCAACACCGGCAATTTGCTCGGAAAACCATCTCGCATCCGTCACCCTAAACAGATCGGCTCGCCCGGCGTGTCATTCATCCTGAGCGCCGTAATAACCGCGCGCCCTGAGAAACACGCTCATTCACTTTCGAAAGAGCGCGGGCATCGGGCCCGGAGAGTTACACAGATGAAGACGTTTGACCGAGAAAGCAGCCAAGTCGCCGGAGGCGCTATCAATCTCGAGCGTCGCGGAGACGCGGCGCGCTTTTCTCGCAGACGGATTCCGAGTTAGAGCTGGGAGAGGTAGATATGTTTGAGCGCGAGTCTGGGATTCCCCGGCGTGTTTATTTGGATGGTTCTTTTGTGGAATAATGCGTTCTTCGTGGGGTTTTCTGCTTCGTTTTGGAGATGGATTGTTTGGGTTTTTGAAGGGCGACGAGGGTTTTAAAAACGTGTTTGTGTTTATGTATGTGTGAGAGGTTGAAATTCCGTTTTGGATTGTAAGACGTTCCGGAGATTCTTGCGCTTTGCGACATGAGGCTAGAAAATATTTTCGAGTTACGATATAGTAACTGCAGTGAGTTCCGCGTCTTTTGAATTACTCGCGGTATTACGCTATTTAAACGCTCGGGGTCATTATCAAGATGAGCGTTATTTCAAAAAGTGTTTTGTAACCGGTTTTTCTTACTTTTATTTTTTAATTATTCAAAAGCATCGCGTGAATAAAAAGATCGAATTCAACATTGTCTTCTCGGAAATTAAAACAGGTTTGCTCGCGTTTATAACCTCGCGCAAAACCTCTCGCAACCCATACTATGTATTCACCCCGAGCCACGTTTTAATATTCCCCTCAAAAAAATCCCAACCACGCAAAAATCCCCAGCGCCTCAACAATGGCACTTGCAATTATTTATTATTTAAACCACCCAAACCGGTCTCTGTAATTACCTCCGGCACCGCGAATAAAATCTTGACCCGCTGCCTCACAGAGCAACTCCAACAAAAAAGACAATCCACCTCCTCCACAAAAAAACCACCTCCCCGCAGGTATCATCCTACGTATATACGTCTGTGACCCTCGGATGCACATATCGAACCTCCCGCGCACGGGGATGCTTCTCTCTCTTTCTCTCTGCGGGGCGTGTCGCTCGGCTCTTCTCGGGGCACGATAAGACAGTCCGGTCTCTCTCCTTCCTCGGGCATAACGGCTAATTGGCCGGCTCTCCGCACCGCCGGCGCGAGTATGCCTTCTTCCTCCCGTGCGCCTCGAAGAGAGAAAGAGAGGCCAGCTGCGCCAGCGAGCTAGAGGCGTCCGTCAGTTCACGAGGCTCGCTCGTGCCGCTCGCACTCGCCGGCTGTTGCGCTCTTTGACTCTCTCTCTCCCTCTCTCCTTCTCTCTTTTGTGCGCGAGAGCGAGGGACTCACGGTGTGTATATACGTTAGGGCGCGATGACGCGCTGCGCGCGTGTGTGGTGAAGTGGCTTCTAGACGCCTTTTTTTGAGGTTGGTTTTGGAAGACTGGAGCTTGTAGCGTAAGTTGGATTTTGTTTTATTATCGGAGCGCGGAGGTTTAACAGGATCGGCGGGCTGCGAGTGTAAATTGTAATGCACGGGGATACGTTTGCGCTGGGTGTAGATAAGTGGCCGGTTTCGAGATTAGATGGGACGATTAACGGGGATCGGTGAATTTCATTTTCTTCGCTTCTTTTGGTCGATGTGAGGTTTTTTCTGGGGGAGCTGAGCGTTATTTCATGTCTTGCTTCATTTTTGTATTGATAAATCGTGTTATTGGAGATTTTTTATTTTTCAATAAAAGTGCCGGTATCTTGGAGATAGAGATTTCGCGCCTGCTGGATATATGAGGAAACGTATTTCTACGGTAAACATAATATACGGAGCGAAATGTTTTGAAACAAACAAAATTTTCTATGTGAAACACAATGAAATACTGGGTAGCCAGACAATAGGCCATTTATTTCAGTCGTAGGACAGTTTTTGCCGTTGTCAAAGTACATTTTCAGTCATGAAATTCTGCCATTCGTAGACGTGAAAATGCGCCTGCTGGTGTGTGCTGTTTAATTATTAGAAAGGGAGAGGATGAAAATAAAACGAGGGAATTGTCGTTATGCGCATTTTGTTACACACCTCATTCCGTATTTCTTGCGCTTATTTTACGACGAGCTTCTTGTAACTCGTTACACAAACAAGACATTAGTTAAATGATGTGAAAATATTTTTCATGATCTTTACAAAATGCTGCTACGAGTTATCTATTCATTTAGAAAATAAAATAATAAGTAACATTAATTATTGAATATGTTTTCATGTTTGTTTTTAAGTGATAGCTAATTTTTTAATGCAGTTTTTATGATTAAATTTTTTATTGTTTCTAAAAATAGCAGACAGATAAGATTGCCTTATAACTGCATAACATCACATTTTTGACGTATACCTCTTTCGAAACATCGTTTACGTAGTCGTTTTTCAAAAATTTTTTGCTTTTAAAGGTCAGCGAGGAAAAGTGCACATTAACATTGATTTAATAGATGATAAATATTTAAAAAAAAATTTTAAGACATTTTATATTCTAATAAATTTTGTTACATAAAAACATACAAACCAAACATGAAAATACTACTGTAATTATCAGAACTTTAGCTTACTTGACGAAACTTTACAAATCAGAAGTTACAATCACATACTAAAAAAAACAAGTGCAGTCACAACACCCTAATTTTTTCAATATTTCAAAATATAGAGCATCGCGATTCAAGCTCGAGCCGCGATCACAATAGAGCCATTATCCTCTCACTCCGGCCTGCATCAACTTTTCAACGTTTCGAAAAAGCAGCCAGCAGGCCAGATCCTAACTGAATAAATTTGCTCAGCCTAGTGTAACGAAGAAACCAGCCTTACTCACCCGCCGTGTGGATTTTCTTATTATTTAGTAGAAAGCGCGCGAGCCGTGACTCCGCAGAAATTATACCAGCGACTTGACTTCTGACATTTGGCATACATTATCTCGCCTCTATCTTTCTTACACGTCCCCAGACCACCTGCTGTTAAAAAAAAAAGCCAGCGTAAACGCGAACAATTAAATTCAGTCCTCGATTTGGTTTAGGCTTGCGCGTCTAGAAAAGTAGATGCAGAGCAAGGTGCCTCGCCAAAGACAATCCGATTTCGCGCGCGATCAGCGCAAATAATCGCGCAAGTGCCTCGTGCGTTAGTTTTCTCGTGGTCATTACGCAACTCGAGCTCGCAAGTGCAGCGGACACGCGATGCCGATAGATCAGCGCGTCGGCTTCGATATTAATGGGATACGAAATTCATTAAACGTGCTATTACTTCTGGGATATGGCGCGTATACGGCGCGTTTAATAAACAAGCCGGGGAGAATCGCTTCCTGCTCGTCGTAAATAATTCGATTTTTTGCGCCTTTTTGAGACGGGGAGCGTGAGAAGTGCTGGATTGGATTATTGTGGAGAGAGAGAGAGAGAAGAGTGAAATGAATTGGCGAGTCGATAAATTAGATTAGGGGAGATTAGGTTTATTTGGTGTGCTTTTGGAATTGGGGAAATAGATTGAGTGGAATATTAGAAAGTAAGCGAATGGGTTTGATTTTCAATGGGGTGATTAATTTTAAATTAGTTGAAAAGTATTACATGTGTCGCTAAATATCTGATTAATTGACAGGGGAAACCTTTTACTTGATTAAGGAAAGTCTCTTTTGCTGTATCAGTTTCTTCGTTGAATATACATTTTTCCTTGGCCTATTTAATAAATAAAAGGAGATATTATCATTAGGCTAAACATACTAATTTAAAAGATATAGATTAAGTGATGTAAAATATAATTTGTATCGTAAGTTGAATTGTACTTTTGTTTTATTTAAAAATGTTGATAATATCTTTCAACAAAAACATCTGCAGTTTTTTTTAAGTATACGCAATTGAAAATTTAACTTATATTCTATTCAAAGATTATTAAAATATTTATTGAATATTTGTTAAAAATTGTTCTACTAGAAATTTAAATAGTTGAACTTAATCTGCGAAATTTTCTAGATTATTAAATTTCCTAGAGCTAAGGCTAAATTTTAATTAAGGTAATTGAGTTTGTACATAATTAGGGTCTATTTACTTTTCTATTCGGGTTAGTGAGAATTTAAAATTTTAATTGAATTTTTAATTAAATGATGACAAAAATATTTTATCAAATATATTACTGTTATTATCAATTATGTAGCTTTTTAGCTAAAAAATCTTACTTACAGAACTATCAAAAAATTTTTAACAGTAAATAAAAAAATCTACAAACCTAAAAAATCTTAATGTCTAAGCTAACTTTATTTCAAAACAATCTCCTAACGCCAACCTTCCTCTTGATCATTCCAGGTCGCCGAGGGTCGGCGGTCCACTGACGACGTCGCTGTCGATGATACCGCCGACGATGCACGGCCACGAGTTCAACCAGCCGCTCTCGCGCGTCGTCATGGTCCGCAAGACCGACCAGCGGACCTTCAGCAAGGGCCGCCGGGGCGGCGAGCCGCTCCTTGAGACCGTGACGAGGGAGACGGTCGAGTTATTCAACGGCGGTAGGGCCGAGAGGAAGTACACGTCCGAGACCAGGGACATCGTCACGCCCAAGTCCAACAGGTGAGCCGAAGCTGTTTTCACGTTACGTCGAGTTGGGCGTTGATGGAGTTTTAGTTTTTTTTTTGTTGATGGGTGGATGGCTTGGTTTGGTGCTGATGTAGAGGTTGTAATACCGTGGTTTTTGCAAGAGTTTTGGTGTTGTTTATTGGGTGTTTTTTTGTTCTTGGGGGTTTGTTGGTGTGGAATGATTTTTGGGTTACTTTGGTGGTTGAGCATCGATTAAGGCATCTACTCAGCAATGATAGTTGATTTTTTGAGACTTTTTGAAATAGTAGAGATCTGTGGAAATTCTTATTAGGATACTTTTATGTAATAGTATAGAATATTTCCAGACAATAGATTAAACTAGAACTATTATTAGAACTAGAGTTTGATTAAAAGTAATTAAAAACTTTAGTAAACAACTGCCTCGAGCGAGATACTAGAAGGTTCTTTAAAATAAAACTTACTTTCAAAGCACTATTCAGATTTAGACCTAGAAAATACACACAAATATCCCGTACAAGAAACCTGTAGTTTTTATTGCAGAAAACGATTACAATAAGACCGGCGTTCACTAACGAAATAAAAATTAAATTCAAAATACAAAAACACGAAGAAACACAATTACTTTACTTTTAGCCGCGCACAAACGTGTAACGAGCGTAAGAATAATTAGTCCACTCTATCTAACGTTTGATACAATCCGCAAAGTCCTTGAAAAGCCGGACAATGAAATTTCTCGCTCAAGGCAGAAAGTACATTTCGCTCTCTTTAAGCCAGACTTTAAACATGTTTATTGTAATAGCTGAATACACAGACTATATCGTTCCCCTTGTAGTATGCCCTCGCTCAACGTTAACGGAACGAAAAAAAAGGTCGTCGGCTTCGTCGACCAAGTGTCGCCCGAAAGGTATCAAAACAAAGCGTCAAATCATAATATACAAGTGTACACTGTTAACGGAAGTCGATTGCTAGGGCAAGGCCTTGTAGTATTGTTGTCCCGAGCCCTCGGATATGAAAAGTAAAAGCAGAGCACACGTGTTACGCCTGCTCGTATGTTTGTAAATTGATTCATACCCTGATTTCGTAAAATTTGGATTTCATGCTTAAGAAATTAAAAGTTTTCTAAAACTGCTATTTAAAAGTCTCATCCACTTGATTAATCTAAACAAACCTTTCAAAAAGCTCTCTACAAGCTCAAACTTACAAAAGCCGCGCTACAAAACTATTCATTATATAAAACACCTTAAAACGCTATCTCTCCGAGATTATCCAATTTTTCAAGCGCGCCAGAACAATAGAGCCTGCAGCCGCAGCCTCGAAGAGTCAACAAACCTTTGCCCACAATGCGTATCGATCCTTCCCAGCCGCTATATCCTCCGCAATAAAAAAAAAAAAAAAAACGAAGCGCGAGAAAGGAGTCACGCATTATCGAGCTCGCGTTCGCAACACTTTCGTTAACTTGTCTCGATATCAGCACGGAGCTCGGACGCGCGAGTGGATAACGGGAAGAGGGAAGTGAAAGAGAGCTTCGAGAAATTCAGCCTAGCGCGTAATCGACGCGGCTAAATTATTTTTCCGTGCTCGGTGCTTTTTTCGTTTTCGCCGACGGCTACACGGGCCGGGCGGAAGAAAAAAATGGGAGCGCGCACGCGCGCGGCGTGTTGATTCAGTGTGAAATGAAATGCGGGTGTTGCGATTTTTACGGTGAATTGCAGCATTTTATGTGCTTATGTAATGTTTAGCGAGTATTTCGGCGGGTAAGAAGTATTCGATTAATTTTTTGTGGGATTGAAATGGTTTAAATTTGAGCGAGTAATGGCGGGTTATATAGTTTTTGGATGGAGTTAAGTGTTTCGAATTGAATTTTAAATTTTCAAAGTGCTAATGTTTTTTTATCGAAAATGATTATAATAAAAAAATAATTATAATAAACTCTTTTAATGCAAATTCATTATCCACAATTTATCACCAAGTATAAACAATTTTAACGAATCAAAAATAAGAAAACCTAGCTGTAATATTACCCGTTAATTCGCCAAATTAACCAAGAAAAAAGTACCGCTAAATACCACCCCACCACTCCACCTCGCGCGTATTTATAATCATCAAGACACTGCTCTACTCACAATCGACTTCCCGACGCAGTAACAAGAAAAAACATATCAGCGTAACACACATCGTCACCTCGACTCTCTCCCTTCATGTGACACTGACATTGCTACCTCATTCTCTCACTCTCTCTCTCTCTCTTTCTCTGTACATAAACACGCACGCGTATACATGTATATAATCCATCGGAATGCGCGGCGAAAGGATCGCGCACGCGATATACGGGGGGGGGGGGCAGTACGCCACCCCCGCGTCGTCGTCGTCGACGTCGTCGTATTGATGCAGGTCAGGATCGACGCGCTGGCTTCTCGCCTAGTTTCGCCCCCCGAGAAACAGGGTCGAGCATGCGAATGACGCATTCCGCGCCGCGGCGAGGGCTTTGCTCTTTTTTTTTTTGCTTTTAAGGATTCGTTATGCTGTTGGCGGTGTGATGCGGCGTGGGTGGCGCTGATCGATCTGGGCGGGGGGTTGGGAAAGGATTGGATTTCTGGTGCTTGGTTGTTGCTGGAATTTAAATTGGATTGTCTATCTCTCGAAAGGTTGGAAAGTTTATTGTGCATGTGCGTTTGATTCGTGGTGAAGGTTAGATTTATACGTATATGTCGTGTTTTGCTGTATGTGACATGCGGGTAACATGATGATTCTGTATACGTAGTTCTTTTAATTACTTTACTTTGAAATGTTTACTTTTTGAAGAGAAAGAAATCAAAAAACAAATGAAAATTGAAATTTTATTTTGAAATTCTATTAAAATATTGCAGTATCGTAATTTTGTATATTATATATAAAACATTTCTTAAAGATAAAGATGTTTTGTTTACTTGTGAACGTACTGATATAAGTCGATAATATGCGCTTCATACTATCTGCTGTTGGCGTAATCTAGTGCTTAATTATAACACTTCCGGTATAAATAAAATCTATTTCACGAATTCAAGAGTGACAATGAAAAGGGAATTAAAGTACGTGATAATATGCAGGATATGCGTAAGAGTCAAGGAAATAAAACACTTATAATATTTTGTACTGTGATACTTACGCGTTACGCACTGCAAGTAACAAAACAATATGGTATTGTTTTGCAATAATATTAAGCACCGATATACAGGTGCGTGCTTAGACTGCGATACTGCAATTGAATCTCTTACGTATATATACACGCGCATTTTTCATTTTTCAGATATTAATGTATCCGTGTTTACCGTTTCGAGATCGACATCTGACCGATATGACAATGAATTCTTGATAATATAACAATTAATTTTTCTCTTTCTTTCTCTAATAAAAGTATTACTTATAGAAAGTCAATATTATTACTGATACTGATAATAATTTACAAGAAAATTGAAAATTGAATTGAATTAAGGCATGAAAATATAGGTCATAACGACTATGATTTAATGAGAATGTATGCGCAATAAACTTTTCGATAGCAAGAAGTATAATTCTCTGAAAATAAATCAGCATGTACTTGCTTTACATCTTATCTGTATCTATTTCTTAGTCTTAGAAATAAAACATAACGATATGACTAACAATTAAAAAACAATGTAGCATAACAAGTCGATGCAAATTTAGAAAGTAAATTTCTCGATGTACAAAACTCTACAAAATACGTATACCGGTTAAAACATGATTTACGTCTACCAACAACCGTTCTAGTTACATTAAAAAGTCCATTTATTGCAAACATTTGCTTTTAAACTGGATTAGAAATTTTTTTATAAATTCCAACGTACATCATCGAACTATCCTCAATACGATTAATACACATATCTATTTCCCGGTAAATATAAAATTATTCTGCATGCTACACTGTCTCTCTAATAAGCATTATCCCATAAGGCCTTGCGAGTAACGCGAATTACGTTACATAGAAATTAATCCTTTGCCTGCGCCTTGACCCAATTTCACGCAGCCGCTTGTTTTTCACTTCTAAATTAATAATACGCTTTCTTAAACGGCGCCGCTCCTCAACTAATGCAGATTCTTTCGCCTGCATATCTCGATCGATGCCCGCGATAAAACAACGACTCCGCATTATCGGCACGATCTAATCCTTCGACCGTAGCTTTCGCTGTATTCACCACGCGACCGATCGGAAACGTCGCTTTGCTCTCGCGTTCGATAATCACCTGTTTAACGAGGAAACCGCCCCGCGGGCGGCGCCGTTTTTCCCGTCTCGCCGTATATACATTCGCGCGGTTGATGCTTTTTGCCCCGAAGCGCGCGCGCGCGCGCATTTCGCAGATCGGACGAGAAAAGCCGCAAATTGCGCCGACGGCGGTTTTTCACCTCGAGGCGGCTTTCTTTTTCTCGAAAACTGCCGCGAGCACTTGACGTTTGTTTACACTTTTGTTATTTCAGTGTTGTCGATAATAGACGATATGGTTTTGCTATTTAATGGTCGGTTAATGCAGCCGATCGAGATGAAAAGTTTTTTTAATGTATAAAGATAAAAAGATTAGCGTGAGAAACGTATCGAAAGGTGTTCACGTCGCTACCTCCGCAGCCGATTTCCACTCCATCCCGTCATTCGAACTGCTTACTCACGTCTTCGGAGCGATAAAGACACAGCATCGCCGAAGGGAAACTCATGGAGGCGCACGCTATTATATCTCCTAAGCAAATACGTATATAACGGCCTTGCTTTTTATCTTTCTGTTCCGTCCGTCCCCTCACCTTCAGTATTACATGCGCGCGACATTGTCTATCGCAGTATTGTTAGAAAAAAAGTACCTTAATTGTTAATTTGCATTTGTCAAGTAATTTTTCATCTCGCTGCTGTTCGCCGTGGTTGTGGCTATGGATTAGAGGATTAACGAGCGATCATTTTTGCAGGTCACGCACTGAGTCAGTGAGGTCAAAGTCGCCGTTGACGGCGTCGCCGGCATCGCCGGGCCCGCTGTCTGGTTCGTTTCACGGCAGCTTTCACAGCAGCCTGGGCAGCGATGGCATGTCCTGCAGCAGCGCTAGGTCTTCCTCGGCGTCTCCGGACTCCGCTAGATATTCGTCCTCACAAGTAACCAAGAATTTAGAAAAAAGTTTTGATTTTATGAATAGACTATTTTATAAAATAGATATATTTAGGGATGCCCATTTGAGAAAGGCGTCTAAACATTGTCTAGACGTATTAAAAATGGCTTTCTTTAATTAAGTTTCTGGAATTGAAAAAAAAGTTAATAAAATCAAATAAACTTTTTTTAGATAGTAATTATTGTTTATTCATTTAAATATTTAATAATTGAGTATATGGATCTTTGAATAATTTGAATTAAAAAACTATTTCCTAAATACTATCAAAATAAAAATTTATTTGTTTTCCGTAATTTTCTTTTTTATTTTACGGTTTATTGCGAACGAATAATAAACGTATCCAATGATTAAATGAAAGAAACAAAAAGAAATAATACATCTCTCAAGAGAATTGTTGAACACGACAAAATATCAAAGCAAAAGTATACCAACGAAAGTTTTTACAAAAAACTCACCTCCCCAAAATCCCCTTTTACTTATTACAATTTAAAAGCCTCCACCCAGCTACATACATCAACGCTAACGCGATTTCGCATTCCAATCTCCCCAAGCAACATTTGTAACTGTTACGCCCATCAAAAAGTCCGTTCGACAGCCAATCCTCGCCGACACAAAGTACCCACGTACAATATATATATCCCCGCTATCAAAATGAATCATAACGCCGCGCGCTTACCACAGCACTGCCGGCGCTCTCGGTCGACCTAAAATCGGCCAAACCCCTCTCACTCGAAATCGGTATCGCTCTCACAATACAAAGCCGATGTCATCTTTGAAACCTTTAATCTCCGGAGCAGCACCTCTCGCGTGTTATATACCCGGCGAAGAATCGAGAACGCGAAAGGATATAAACGCGATGCTAACGACGCTTCCACCTAAAAGCGGAGCGATTTGTAAAAGCGTATCGCGCGTTAATGGGACGCGCCGGCGCACGCCAGGCTCGTTATTAACTATTTTAACTCGAAATGCGATTCAGGATAGTAGCGCGCGCGCGAGCGGTGAAAGAGGCGCTTTTTAATGCGAATAAAATGCCGAGCCGAGTGGATTGTTTTTCTTGGCTGGCAAGTGGCACGCGCGCTTTTTTCTCGATCGTAGCTGGAAAAAGGGATTTTTTTGTTCGCCGGGTTGATGGATCGGCAGCGAGAACTGGTTTTGGAGTTTGTATGGAGGATAGAGATGTTATCGGTGTTGTCGTTTTGATGTTTTGTGCGAAGGGATATCGTTTGTAGAGTGGATATTGTGAATGATTAAGTAAAGCAGTTTTTTAGTAGAGTGGAATTTAAAAGGAAATTTCTTTATGATAATGTTTTGACGTCAATTATAATTTAAATACTTTTCTATTTTTGAATCTCGTTCCCTTGAAACTTTATGAAATTCTACGTTGACTAGGAAGTTGATTAATCGCTTGAAGCTAGTATTTTTTCGGTAATTTCACAACGTCATGAGACAGTGCTGACATGCAGCCACGTAAGAGCTGAAAAACTGCGTCTACGCAAGCATACTTTGACACCCGGAAAAAAGTCAATTGTTTTCGTGGCGTGAGGTCAAGCTTTGTTCTGATGCAACTGTGAAAACACTAAATCTTCAATCTATATAACAAAGACTTTCGTGGAACAAACTCTTCTGTCTTATCTAATTCGAATTTGATATCTTAAACTAATCACTGTCAATAAGTACAAGGGCTTACTTCATTGTTTTAAATTTAAAATGATAGACTCACGATTTATCTTTACATAATGCCGAAACGTAACCTATGTCAACCGTCTTTAAAGTTTTTGAACTGTTTGACATGATGTTTTTGATCATTCATAATGCAATAGTTTTATAAGTTATTGTCATATACATGATTCAATTGGTCCTTAGATCGTAATAACAATAAAAACCTTATTGTCAAAATTTTTTTCCAGTCAATCAGTATATTTATTATTCTTGCCCAACATTGTCTTTGGCAAAAGACAAGCTTTTTTGTTGGATTGCTTCTTAATGTGCACTTCGCTCATTCATTTAAAAGATAAATATTTGTTAAATTTGGTACCATTATATATTAATAATGTATTATCAGTTAGACAGTGGTTATGAAGTTTTGTTGCAGATTTTTTCTTAGAAATTTCATAATGAAAAAATTGAACATATTATGTGAGGATTTTCATTCGTTAGTTTGAAAAGCTAGCAACTACATCATTTTACATAAGCATTTTGTGGTTTTCCTGCAATCGGAAATGACATCTGTAATTGCCTCACGTTTTGTCACTTGTTATGTAGATATTTTCCCTATATTTTCACGATTTATTATAGTATTACAAAAAACTATAACGAAAAAATATTATAAAATTTAAAACTATATTAGCCATTTATCATCTTAATTTATTATCTTGATGTAAAATCTTCTCTATTGTGACTTACTTTTACGATAATAACGTGAAAATATTCTTTTTAAAACACTGACATTCTAAGTGAAACAATATAATTACAATATCCTGGTTCCCGTTTTTAAGCAGACAAAAAATGTCTAAAAACTTCCTCTTCGTAACTTTCATTTATTCTGTACTTAGCCATTCTGGTAAAAAGGGAAAAGAAAAACGAAATTTCACTGTCCGTCCCAGCCGCAAATAACGAAAATTTACTCTCGATAATTGATTGTTGGGTTTCGCTATATCAATTAGCGCGCAAGGAACGTATATAATGACGGCTTGCCGGAGCTATAATATGGACGGAAGTAGGCGCGCAACGATCGTCGATTTTCATTATAAGCAACGCGCGTGCGATGCATCAGTGCATGTATGTCAGGATATACTTTTCGGCCTGATGAAAGATGAAGATTTCACCGATGTGATGATGGGAAGTAGAAATTCAAAAGGGTCAGTTTTTTTCCTTGTTATCAGTACCTTCTTTTTATTGCTTCTATTTCCATAACTCTTGTGGTCTTTCTTATTCGTTTGCTTTGGTTAGAGGCGAAATTGAATTCTGCTAACTAGCTCAAAGAAAGTGTATGCATGGCGAATTAGCACTTTGAGCGGCAAACGGTATTGAATATAGCCTCTGTTAGTGCTCGTTTACCGTATTCGTGTTCGCGAAGTATTTTTGATGTGATTTTGAAAGCGCCTTTATGTCAGCATTAATATTTATGGTATCACGAGTCGAGCTTTTCCTGAGATATACGGCTATGTTTGTTTTCAATAATTGAATGACCAATCAGCAACCAAGAATAATAGATGAGTTTCATTTATATGAGAAATTATAAGCAAAAGTTTTAATTTTAGTGAATCAATATTTTCGATTTGATTTTATAGTCAATATAGGTTAAGTGTGTTTGAATCGTAAAATATAACCCTCATTTTAAAAGTTGAACTGCGATATTGAATTGCAATATCTGGTTTAATATATTTTGTTTGAATTTGAAGTTTAATAGTGAGTTATATTTTTTATACATTTTTTGTAAAAGTACAGTTACACCAACTCCCTTCCGTATAATCCTAAATGAACTCATTTGAAACACATGGATATCTCATATATTTTGTATGCAAAAGGGTTACACAAGTTATGTATTTTAAACAAAAATTTTATCTTATATTTGACATTAAATATTGAAATATGCAGTAGATTACGTAACTAGAGTGCGAAGGACATCACCCAAGCGAATATTATGTATACAATATTTATTCATGCAAAGTATGCAAAGTGCAATTTTTCGCACATAGTTTGGAAAATTTAACTGACATTAAACAAACCTAGAACGAAATAAAGAAACTAGAAATAATAAAAACGGTCATCAGTGCGCTACGCATTCTGACGTATCCTTTTTTTCTCCACGTCTGTTGTAGATAACAAAGACTGAACCACGTAAACCGTCTGTGCGCAGATCGGGGCCGTCCAAGGAATTCGTCAACGCCTGCCTCGAGACGCACAACTTTTACCGATCTCGTCATGGTGTTCCATCACTGCGGCTCAGCAAACAGGTTACTTTACACGCATCCACATAAATTTTCCCCTTCAATTTTTCCCACGCCATTAATTCCAATTGCCCTTTTTTCTGCGCTCTCAACGACGCGCGACCACGCAAAGTTATCCTCTTTTTCACGAAAATTCTTCGTTGCAGCTGTGCAAGGCTAGTCAGGAGTGGGCGAACGTGCTGGCAACGCGGGGAAGGCTGGAGCATCGGGCGAACATTGACTACGGTGAGAATCTCTACTGCATGTGGAGCTCGAATCCCAAGACTGTCGTGGGCGGCGACGAGCCCGTCAACGAGTGGTGAGCCATTTAATTGCTTATGTGGTTTTTAAGTAGGGTTATTTTTTTAGAGGAAATTCATAGTAATGAAAGCAGGAACTGAGCATTTTTCTGACTGGTCTTTGATTTTTGTAATAATGGCTAGTTTAGAACGACGTGTGTAATTTCAAGGAAACGCGAGGGTGACACAACTATTTGCGCCTCTCAAATTAGATGAGTTAGAGAAATTTTGAAAAAGGAAAATGAAAGTGGACTTATTAGATAATTAGAGCTGCTATTCATAAGCTCTGGAGAATGTACCCAGTTAAGTCGACATCGCTGAGCACGGTTAGGGGCACTATATTAAGCCATCAAAGTTTTTATTTTCAATTTAATTTTAATTATCCGGTATATTTTATTATTTCAATAAAAACATATTTTTATCCGTCACTATATAATTTATATTTAATTAATTTAATTTAATAATTACACATATTTAAATTATTATGATTAATAAGAAATTGTTAATTCGAAATAATTGCATAAAATAAAATTTTAAGTCACAAAAAAATCTTGAACTAATAAAAAAAATTAATGAAATTTTGATCAAATTTGATGTTTTTATGAAATTTTATGTACTTTCAACTTACTCTTACATACATTATTTTAATTGATATTAAAATCGAAATAATAATTACAGCTTATACTTACGCAAAGTTCTCAAAGTTTATTGTAGACCGTTGGCTATAATATAGGCATAATTATTAAATTTATTAGCAATAGAATTTTTACCTTTTTCAAAATAACATCTTTATTTTTTACCATAATCAACTGATGTATTAGTTAATAGCAGCCATTTAATTACACACATCCCGTTCCATAAATCGTTGGACATAAATCATACTTTGAATATTCTTATCCATTTTTGGATCCTCATAAATATAGTTTAATATACATCGCTTTTACTATGAAATACCGAACACTTTCATTACTACTATGTTGTATGTAATTAAATATTTTAAAATTATTTAGCATACCAATTTCATCCTCTATTTAGATTTTAATTTTTATTTCATACATTTTAGTAATCAATTCATACCAAAATTTCATCATTCATTATCATTAAACAAAACCAATATACCATTTAAAAAAATTTAAAAAAAAATCTCACAAGTCCAAACTCTGAATAAACCATGCAATTAAACCAATAACAGGTACGCCGAAGAGGCTCAGCACCAGTACGGCAAGGAGCCGACCACCCTGAAAACCGGCCACTTTACCCAGGTAATCTGGCGCGACAGCACCGAGCTGGGCGTCGGCATGGCTCGCAACCGCAACGGCGAGGTCTACGTGGTGGCGAACTACAATCCACCTGGCAATTTCCTCGGCAGTTTCACCGAGAACGTACTGCCACCGCGCGACGAGGCGGATGCCGCATCCGCCTCGTCGACGTCATCCTCACCCAGACCCTCCAAGAGCGGCAACTGTCCGGACCTGTCGAAGGTCATGGACGAGCGGGCCTGGCAGCAGGAGGCCCTGCAGGTGCACAACGAGTACAGGAGAAGGCACAGGGTGCCAGAGCTGACACTCAGTGCGGATCTAAGCGCAGCGGCAAAGGTGAGTCGTGTAAATATATGGATAAGCAATGTTATCTATTTGCTTATATGGATGGGATTTTTTGTTGGTTTTTGTTTGTTCGCGGGTTGCGATGGTCTGCGGTGTTTGTCTATGGAAAATGCTTGGGGAAACTACGGTGAAGAGCGCTGGAGAAAGCTGTAGTTGTAAAAAAGTGAAATTTTTTTTCGCGAAAAACTTTTATTAAAATGCTGTAAAAATTAATGGTGCGTGAGAGTTGCATGAATTCTACATCACTTGGTTGCAATGGTATTATTAATATATAACATTTGCATTGGAAGGAGTATATTTAAAATGTAATTAATTATGGTCTGATAATTTTAATTAACTACAATTTTAAATTTAGTCTGCGTTTTTACTATATTCAGAAATAATGATCTTAAATTAAATATCAAATTGATATTACAATAAGATTAACTTCCACATTGAATTATTCAAGTATAATTTATTTAAAATGTATTTTATATCCGTTGAATCATTTAAAATAAACGTAACTGGTATTTACGTATCTCTCAAATTCAATTTAAAAGTCAAGCATTCACGTCAAAGCTGTTATCTAAACGTTAAACTTAAATGGGTTTGTTCGCGCATAAAAAGAAGTGCTAAAGATCCATTAAAGGATTATCTCGCACTCCTTAAGTAACATCAGCTAAAACTGTACATTATTAAATGTCGCATTTAAACGATTGTATTTATCTCAAAACTCTAAAATATAATATAAAATCACTTACTCTTATCGACTGATTAACACATTGAATTTTAATCGACAGTCATGGGCGTGCACGTTGCTGAATACGAATAAACTCATCCCACAGTCGTCGTCACCGTACGGGGAGAACATATACTCCATGCAGTGTTCTGATCCTAAGCTTATCGTTTCACCTCGAGAAGTCATCTCGAAATGGTACTCGGAAAGGAAGGAGCATAAATTTGGTATCGAGCCTAAAGTACTCAACACGTGTACGTAAAATGGCACTAAATGTTTGCGATTGTCGTTCATCAATATCGTTCGATTCCAATTTTTAAGCTCACGCGCTTCTATTGGTACGATTAATTGTTAATACGGTGGAGATTTGCATCAGCAGGAAGTTGCCTAATAATTTATCGCAATTCTAAATGAATCTATGGTTGAATCTTGTATAATATTCGAACAAATCAACGGGTGTTGTTTTATCCTTTTAGTAAAAGAAACTTTCATGGCTTACATTCGTCCACCGCGTAACAACTGTACCAATAAGGTGGCGGTCTCATTCATCTCATGCTTTTAAAAACGCTTATGGTTGTTCTACTTTAAGATAGATGTACGAAACGAATTTCCAAAACAAAAATTTTACAATCGATTTTCCCTTATTCCAGGTCACTTCACGCAAATAGTCTGGCGCAACACAACCGAAATGGGCATCGGCATGGCGAAGCGCGACGGCACCTGCGTCGTGGTGGCCTGTTACCATCCGCGGGGCAATATCGTCGGTCAATTCGCTGAAAACGTGCCCAAGCCGGTGAAGAGCGCTACATGACCGACGGCCGGGGCGTCCGCGGCCACCTCGCCGCGGGCCCCCGCCAAAAGCATCGCATCATCACCCAGATAACATTATGGCAGCACAGTGTCGCCACCGCGGGCCACTTCGTAAAGCACGCGGTGCGGCACCGTGATGTCCGCCTGCCATGCCACCTGGACAGCACCGTGCTAGCACGGCGTGAAAGTTGCTTGGTGCGAGCGCTGACAGCACGGCGTGACGGCAAAATGATGTCATCATGATAAACACGATGGCGCCAACGTGCTGTCACTAAACTTTTGGCTGTGCAGTCAAAATGGCATTCAAATATTTTAAATAATTTATTATATTTAAAATTAATTAAATAAAAAAATAGATAATTGAAGTCTTACATTTTTTTATTTTCTATAATAATTTAGAAATACATTAATAAATTGAAATTTACAATAATTCATATAATAATAAATAAATTATAATAAAATATAAAATGGAAAATATTATACAAATATTAAATTTCTTCAGACGATATCCCTCTTGCTGCATATTGTTGCACAGTCCTGTCCGCATATGACCTCGATTGTTACTTTGCTCTGGAACAAACAATTAATTTATGATATAATTAATTTAAAAATTAGAAACATAAAGACAAGTTGAATATAATAAATATGATAATTGAAAAAAATTTTGTATCTTTAATTTCAAGTAAATTCCAAGTTAATTAAAACTGATAATTTCAAATTAAAAAACATAACATATTTCAAATATAAAAAGTATATATAAAATTGTATTCGAATTAGTTCATTATTCCTATATTGTTATGTTTATTAACTTTTGTTATTTTGAAAATAATTTTTCACTGTCAAAGATGAATTAGAAAATTTATTACCAATTTTTAATTAAAATCTTTACATCGATACACGACAATCAGTAAGTTCGCCAAATAAGCAATGTCCAGATATGCTATGAAGAGCTGCAGGTGTTCAAATGTAGAGATTGCTGTAGAAAATCACTGAAAAAGAAATCTTTGACAAGGGGTATCAAATAAATCAACGACTTTAGCAAATTCTGAAACTACGAAAACGCATTGACCATCAAACACTTGCAAAATGTTCTTTATGATGCACATACTGGAATTATGAAGAATCACTGTATTATTTTGCTGAGACAGATTGAAAGAAATATTTCCGTAGATGACCTTAAAATATTGGCGAAAGTTTGTAAAATCTAATTGTGCAATAGAACCATTTATATGTTTACCAAAAAACTGTAAGGAATCGACAGCACTACTTACTGAATTATGCTTTTCTATACCATATCTATTAGCAATTTGTTGCAAGTGTTGATGCTGTTTTTTACACATTTTTCGAAAAAAAGTCATGTTATTTTCATACGGAAAAGCCGAAAAAGAATCTAACGATCCAAATGACCTTACATCATCCGCAAGATGCAACAATCCATGGATGTTGTAAGATAAAAAACTATCTCCGTAAACAAGATCAGCTCTTGCAACAAATATGCGTATCAAATTTTCAGCGAAGAGAATGGAGGTTTCAGAGCTTAAAGGATTAGCTAAAATTCTCATCGACGTATGTAATAAACGAAAATGAATAAAAGTTGAAGAATCAATTAAACCGTTGAATATAGAACTGCCGGAATATAACAAAATTTGTCGATGTTCTGTAGCTTTATACGAACGGTGTTTCAGCACGTTAGTAGGCTTTCTGGCGAAATCATTTGGTCAATACTGTTGCACCTGATCCAATCTATCGGACAACATTTTGATATAAGGACCTGGAAGCTTTGCTGACTTGGCATACTTTCCATCGATGAAAGCTTGCAAAATTTTTTCCATGATTCCTAAGCAAACAAGATGCATGTAGTCAAAAGCCGTTTGGGAAACACAATCGATTGGAAGACGACCAATGGGGCATTCTCCTTCATGATGGTGTTCACCATCAACTCTTAAAGAGTACTCTTCTTGAGTTCGAGGTCTATGATCCACTCGACGATAAATCATTCTACCCGGGCCGAGAAATTCTCCTGTTACCCAGCATTTTGAACAAGGCACTCGAGAACTGTGGCCTCGATGACCTAACACAAAGGCTCGAGCAGGTGCATCAGCTATGAAACAACGTAACTGCACAGATATTTTTTTTTTCGAGAAAATGTATCCCATCATTGTCGAAAGTTGATAAAACTTCATTTACAAACGGCTTCAAAAATTCGTTAGCACTAACTGGTTTTGAAGAACCTTTATAAATACCTACTACTTCAGGCTTGCTCCGAGGAATATTCGATATTCTAATTTGAATAGGCCACATAATGATCTTACTTGCTTTGTCTAAAGAAGCTTCATCTACATGAAAGTCTATTAAAAGATCGTTGGGAATCATTTCAGGAGATGTAGATCGAAGAATTCTTATTAAACCTGTCACGAAGCCTAAATGTAGATATTCACCGCCAGCCAACGGAACTATTGAAAAAGAATTCGATGAAGTACCGAAAAGTGTCCTAGGGTCGACATGGAGAGATGAAAAGCAAGAATGATTGCGAAGAATTTTCAAAATACTTTTTAATAGCACATTGTTCATATTAGTTTCTTGATATGCTGCAACTAGTCTATATTCAAGCTTTTGTATACTATCAAGATTTTCATTATCATTATCGCGCTCTATACACACACTCTTTCGCTCGGACGGTAAAAATGGCGCAAAAAATACGAACGCGATGAACCACGATGGCATTATATATTTATTTATATATAAGTGGAAAGATGAAAAAAACACACTTCCCTCCTGCACGTGAAATTTTACGCGAGCGTGCGCGTATTAGTATAAGTGAGAGAGCGAAGATTTTTCTTTTTTTTTTTGTTAATTAGAGTTTTTTGACGAAATTAATTTTCGTGTTGGAAGTTTATTATGCTGATATAATTTTTTTTTTCGTTTTGGATATTGATTAATTAGTACGTTTATTCATAAAATATAGTCTGCCTTCGTTATTTTGAAGTAGACGATTCACTGACTGTTCAAACCGTTAGCTTTATTACTTATAATGTATTATTTCTTACTTGCTTTATTATTTACTTAACTTACTTGCTTTATTTATTAGAAAATAAAACAAAAGTAACGAGCAAACCATTAACGCACAAAGCGAAAATCGTTATATCTTTCTTCGTTACTTTTATTTTAGAAATTTGCAATTAAATTTAACTAAAGTCTATCGTTAGACTAAAAGATGTCTACGTCAAAATGATTAAAGGTCTGGCTTGAAAAGAGCCGCAATACAAATCGGCTATTTGTATTGATGAAAGAATGAAAAGGAAAGAGAAAGTAAAGTATTCGTATGTCAATGTTATTTTTGACATTCTCACCGACAAAAAAATGAATAACGTAGGTTAGAGCTTTTGCGATAATACGAAACTTTTTCTCGGTATACGTTAATTATTGGTAACTGATAATGCGTATTTTGTAAATACGACAGTGATCGTGGTTAAACACGTACACATAGAAAGAAAATAAAAAAACACGTACATTCCGTGCGCTCAAGGCACGAGTGCGCCGTTGTAAGATATGAAAATGAAATGCAAAGAACGATAAAGACGTAGATCATTAATTAATATTTTATTATGATGCAGAAGCAATAATAACGTTATGGATATGATTCTATCCGATTAATTCTTGATTTACGTTGACATAATTATGTATTTAATACGTAAAATAAAAAAACTCATTTACACAATTTATGGCTACTTCTATTATTCATAAAGAAATTGATAATTATCCTATTCCCATGTTATTACTATAACAATTTTTATACTTTGAATTATTGCAATAATGAATATTTAAATATAAATAATAAATGTTTTAAATGTGATATAACAGAATCCTTTACAAAAGTTAGTTCAAAACTAAGTTATAATGTTAACTAAGTTGAAACCATGATATAAAGTACATTTAATGTAATAATACATTTAGTGCATCTAGGTTTTAAAATTTCATTTAAAATAATAAAAAGGAAGTAGGAAATTGTAGGACAGTAAAGTGATAGCACATTTCGCTTTATAATAATTTATTTATAATAAATTTTACTCAGTATGCATGCGAACGGTTGTGCCGCGATGCTGCATACGATATAGTTTACACTTTTTTCATCTCTGTTATTTTACATTACGTACAGCCGTTTACAATTTCTGTATTTTTTTTTTGTTCATTTCATATTATTTAACTTTAATATCGATTCGTACTTTTTTAACGCTTCGTCATATCTCGTTTTTCTTTTGTTCTTATGGATCTGGTCGAAGAAATACTTGGATAATTCACTTAAAGTCTACGAGGTGGAGTGTTAAAGGTGAAGGAATATAGTCACTGCTTTCATAAAACTCGCTGATTTTTTAAACCTTGGAATCTGGTTGCTCAAATGAGCATAGGTAAAGACCCCTTATGCAATAATGGCGCCCCTACATCTTATTTATGCATTTGGTTCAAGTTTTAGACATATATAACAAAAACTGAAAAGACTTTGCCGGTAATTTATCATCGTTTCCTTGTCAATTCGCTATAATATTTTTTTTAATGCTTTATAATATTTCGCATGGAACTTGTAGATTTGCGAGAATTCACGAGGAAATAATGAAATTGTTAATAACGTATTGTATACGTACGATCGTCATATGAAAATCGATCGTTGCCAATAAATTAACTATGTTTTTTCGAGTTATCAGCTAGAAAATAATTGGTCGTATGTTTTCTTTTTTTTTACGCTCTTTAAACGCAATCTCAATTATCTATAGGCTAATTTTTTTCTTCTTTATTCTACAAGAAAAATTTACTGCTTTAGAGAGAAAAATTCGTCTCAGTTGTTTGTAAAGCTACATATATACATACATATTTATACATACACATATGTTTTTATGTGTGTATGGGCGTATATATGCGTATGTATACACATACTTAGCACTTTCAAATTTATAAAAAATAATCATTTTTTTTCTTTGATATTTAAATTTCAAAATCCGTATATATATATGTACTTAGAAATTTAAGGTACTTACTACAGTAGACTTCGTTTTATATACGGTGGGATTGAATTTAATTTCTCTCAGATCTATAGCAGTAACGATTTTTCTTTGTCCTGTTGTATTTATATTTTCTCCAATAAGATTCACTTTTTTATTTTATTACATCAAACAACGTCTGTTTTTTCTAGTCCCATTTCACGATAATAAAAGATTCTATAATTTGTCAATAAACCGCTTCTAGTACTCATACTACAGCGTATATTCTTTATTTTATTTTTCTTTTTTTTTGTTACGAAAATCCAGGAATATGCTTGGTACATGAAAAATGTTGTTCCTGTATTATTTTATACGACGCAGTGAAAGACAAAAATCGGCGCGCTGCTAACGCATACGGATTTATCGACGTTTTACATATTTATCAAGTATCGAAGGACACACATTGGAAAAAACAATGAACGTTTGAGAAATTTTAGCTTAAGAAATAAACTATGTATATTAATATAATTTACGCATATATTTTTAACAAACATTAAAAAATAACAATCTTTGTAATTTTTTCTAAATATATCAGTAATATATAACAGAATCATATCCATAGATATAAGAGCACCAACCAATTATTTATAACAATTAGACTACATCAATATAAAATTCATTAATCATTTTTGATCTTTGAATTTCATGAAAATAATTCAATTAAAATTCAATTGCAGGTAATATAGATTGAGTTCTTAAAAGGTCGAAAATAAATCAGAATAAAATATAGAGAAATTTTTAGAAGTAACAAAGTGTACATTGTTATTTTTTTCGGTTAAGAAAGTTATTATAAAGATTTCGAGTATTCGATTCTTTTTAAAACCGTGATGCGTACCGGGCACTCAGCGCTTCATTATATATTTATTCGCGCACTCTTTTGTCGACGATGTGAATAGAAAATTGTCTCTCCAAAAAAATACCTGACTAGCCTTATCTATTTACAAATTTTATATCTTTTTTTTTTAATCTGTGTATATGCATTTTATTTATATAATAATTCGCTATTTTTATATTTTTAACGCTGTGACTATGTTAATGATACTTCAGGCGACAATCAAGAAATTTAATTCTTTTGAAACTTGATCGAGCGTTCGCTATTCTTTCATCTTCATAACATCATTGTTCTTTTTAATATTTCTATAAGGGAGCAATAATTATGTAGAGGAACTTCTAAGGAAAACTGATAGCATTAACGTGACAAAACTGATTACTAATTTAAGTAAAGTGAATTAAAATTTTACTTAATAGATATAAAATAATTGAGATAATTGATTTTAAGATTTTGTAAGCCACTATTATTTTTTTCTCAAATAATTTGATTCATTTTGTGATTAATAATATTATTTTTATAAAAAAGTTTGAGTTTCAAGACTTTAGGAAAATATGATTTTTTTATGGTTTACACAAAATATATAAATATAGATTGTTGCTCATATTTTGTAACCGTAAATTACAATTATTTAAATAGGATAAATTTTATAAAAAAATTGACTTTTATATATATTAAAAGTTCTAATAATGTGTACAATTTTCTAGTATTAAATTCTACAAAGAAGAGCATCTTTTACTAATAAAGATTAAAAATCTTTAACTAAATATTTGTAAATATGCTTAATGTATTTAGAATTGAATAAAATAGATTGTCAACATAAATTTGTATTATTTAAAATATATTAAGAAAGATTGTTTTCTCTCAATAGAATAATATTTAACTACGTTATACGTGATTGAATAAAGATATTGAGAAACATCTCATTTTTAAAAAGATTTTCTTTCTTTCTACGACGTATGCAGATAAAGGCAAAAATGTATTTTTGATATTAAATTAATTGTTTATTTCTAGAAAAAATAATTAGTTCAAAAAGAAATTTAGTTCTAATTAAGAATTAAATAATAATTAAAATTATTTAATTTTATTCATCACTTCATTCATTACTATTTTACAATTAATTTTTTTAGTAGAGTAATAAAAATCACTTTGTACATATTTATGATCAAGATAAATTTTATTCCTCTAAAGTTTAGTAAAACTTAAATTATTATTTTAAGAATTTCTGAAATATTTGCTTAATATTTCTAAATTTATAAAATAAGATTTATAATCACAGATAAAATTAGATATTTTTTTGATTTATTATTTTAAGATAAATGAAGAGCATTTTGTAAAATGGTCTTTTTTTATCGAAGAAAGATCTATATTTCTGAAATCTCAACATTACAGACTTAGTTATCCTTGGATCCTGAATTGCTTCGACATTATTTGGATAAATGGTCTTAGTCTGACAATTACAAAAATTTATCAATAATTGATTTTTCTATCTTAAAAAAAAAATGAAAATTATATTTTAAAAAATTATTATCAAATATACTTTCTTGCCTATCTGTATACGTTAATAGTTAGAATATCTACGTTCGCTTACAAAGGTCCCATTTTCAACGATTTCGTTATTCTGCGTATTGAAATGAAACTTTTAATTACAACGATGTAGTAGCAATGGTTCAATTATAAAGGTAAAATATGGAATTCGTGAACTTCCTACATCGTTTCTATTATAGCAGAATTCGAAGAGAAGAAGAATTATACGTCTGAAAAGTTACGTTAAAGTGCGCGAGAGCAATTAAAACGTATCTATTCGTGAGATGGCTTATATATACGTATCCTGATGTGCATTAAGTCAGACTTCACGGTTTGAAACGCAAACTGCATATACGATATTTGTAAATTATGAGCAATTATAATTACACAGTAAAAGGGAGAATGATTAAAAGCGCTTAATACTCGAATATAATGACCTATTTGTTAAATATGTACTCGTATCATCACTCATATACACGCACACCGCGAATCGACGACGCTTATATTCTATCATATACATATACGATTCATATTCTATATTTTTGTATATATTTATATCCGCGCGCAGTTTGAAACGAAACTTATACGCTAGCACGTCGCTCGCGTGATATGAATTGAAATGGTCGTCTTTCCTTGTTTTTTCGCTCGTTTTTTATCTTTTATTTTGTTTTGTATATATAGTTTAATCATCTTCCTCTCTCTTAATTATAATATACATATTTTTTTCCCTCTAGTACAAAATTATCGACAAGGATGACATAATCGTTCATTTTTAAAGGGCACTCAAAGTCGCTAAAGCTTGCAGTTCTTTGGGATTTTTTTTAAACTTAAGCTATAGTAAGTATTTACTAGTTTCATCTTACAGATACGCAAGTATCGCATCGAAAGTCTTTATCGTGTCGTATTTTCATGATGGATGTACATTAAATCGAAGTCCGACATGCATCCCTGAGTTCCACTGAAACAACACTGCTTAACTCTCTACTTCGCTTGTTTAATATACTTGTTAGAATTTGATAAAAATCACTAGTCTCCTCTTCAAGTGGCTAAAACTGCCATTTTAAAGCTTTTATCGAAGAGTCTTGAGAGATTCTCTTTCGTTGAATCGCCGCGTTAATATAAAAAAAAATTACACTAATCACACAAATTGAATCATATTTAGATCTTACATTTCGTGTTATAGGGTGGCCTATTATTAATTTATATTTTACTTAAATACAGTGCTTATTTTGACATTTGTATGTTCAAAAAAGGTCTGTACCCAATCATCAATCAGGTTTTTAAATATAAAAAACCATTAATATGATTAATTTTAATTTTTATTGTCGAAATTTTATGTTATTGAAAACATTGGTAAATGATAATATATTCGTTGTTTTAAGTTCAAAGTTTTATAGATGTTACGTTGAAATGGCCATGGTATCACACTTATTGTCGGTTCCGTACAACTCGAGAGATACCATTGCCTAGGTACAGAAAGTTTTTGATACATTTCACAATTGACAAAATAAAGCCTTTTTAACAGTTATTATTTTGAGTTGTTTTTTATAGAATAAATAAATGATTAAAATCGAAACTGTATTGTCATAGTTTACTCTTACTTGTGTGCATCATCACGTAAATTTTGTTTTGACAACAAAATTACTTATTTAAAGTAGCTCCAACATTTGAATCTTTTGAACTACTAGTTTTAATTAAATTTCATCATAAATGCTGAATGTTATTTCGGACGATTCAAAAGAAAATACTACTGTCAATTAGTTAAATAACCAATTAGAATTTGTCAAGTTCTACTATTTAATAATTTAAAAAGAAATAGTGAACAGTAATTTTTTAAAATAATTAAAAGAAAACTTTTTTTATATTTCAGAGATACTTTCAGAAATACAGAAAGGTTCGTTGGATCCACCATAATTAGTTATTGAATCATTTATTAGGTGAAAAATTTGACAATAGACCACCCCGTCATAATAAAATTCGAACGCAATAAATTCAGCGTGAAAATCAGCACTTGGCTCTTCGTCAACTAGCCATGACGATAAAACTCATTGTAAAAGGTAAAGGAAAAATTCACCTTTTAACAAAAGTATGAAGCAACTAAATGATCGCACTAAATAGCCTAAGCAGCTAGTGTAAAGATGAGTCCTAAAGCACGTGGGGCACGCTACAGCCACTTGTTTCGCACTACGCTGGAGAGCCTGCGTCCCCACATAAGGTTGTATCATACTATCGTCCCCTGTATGTGCTGGGGATCCTGCGTGGCGCCCTGGAGCTGGCCCGAGGACGGGCCGCCCTGTGACTGGGGACCCGAGTATGAGGGCGGCGGATCGTAAAGCCCGCCCATCGAACCACCCAAACCCGAGCCGAGGACCGAGGATGACAAGCCCGGTCCCTGGAGCACGGGCATCGAGGGCAGCCCGACGTCGAGGATGCCGGTGTTACTGGCCGAGCTGCCGGCCTGCGAGCCACCCTCTTCCGGTGGCGTCACCTCCAGACCGATCGAGCCGTTCAGCGCGATCTTGATCGGGTTGTGGTTCGAGGGGTGCGACAGGGCGCCCAGTCCAATGTCCTCCAGGCTGCTCTTGCGCCGCGCCGGGATGCTCAGGCCCTGCCTGCAATTGTAAATTCTTCGTAAGAGGTGGATTAATTGTCTGTGGATTATTGCGGATCATGAGTTATGGAGTTGAGAGATTAAGAAAGATATAGAGAGCTAGAGAGGACAGAAGGCACTAAAATCGTTTACCAAAAGCGTGCGTTTTGTGTTTTTTTTTTCTTTTTTTTGCAAAGCACAATGATATATAAGGCAACTTCGAGGTTTTAGGTTGAGAACTACTTTATGATACTTCGTTGTCTCGCAAAGTTTGTCGACTGCGATGATTGCGATTGATAACAATAGTCTGGTTCACTATAATGTCTGCGAAAAATGCTCTGTTAAGCATAATGAATGTTCTAGTAATATGCTTAATGGCAAAAAGTGCTAATCTGAGCGATAAATGCTTAAATACTGCTGGTTATTACCGTTTCATGATTGCTGAGATCTTACTAACTGTCCAGTTCTAGCGTTTCACTCCTAACAGGGTGAATATCAATCTTAGAAGCATTTCAAATACAATAAAGCTAATAAAACTTTTAGAATTGAAAATGAAGGTAAAAAATTCACTAGGTTATATAATTCAGCAAACAGAACTAGCTTTAATGATTAATAATATCAAGTCAACTACTTTAGTTTTATAATTTTAGCATCTTCCATCCATAAAGAAATAATAGAAATAACATCAAGAAAAGAAGTTTTAAATATATATTATAAAGATTTACAAGATATTAGTCGCATTAGTTTTTGTTCATTTTTATTTTACCGAAGAAATGTGCAATAGCCAATACAGGTGTTAGTAATAATTAGATTAGTAACATCAAGCTAATAATTAAAGATTAATTGAAAATTCCTGATACCAATTATCATTAGAATTGCTATATTAACCAAATTAAAATCCATCAAAAAAACTTTCAACTTATTTCTATATCAAAGAATCAAGATGTGATATCTAAAATTATTGCTTTTTTTATTAAAATTTGTAATTTTTTATACTTTTATTTTTTATACCTATAGAGTAAAATAGAGTCAAGCATTTAATAATATGACTAAGTTTCAAATTTTATAACGTGCCACACTAGTTTACTTTATAAAATTTGTTTTAGTAAGTTTTTTGATTGTCTATTCTTTTACTTTATATAGTTTCGCTATTTATATAATTTTTTATACAAAATTTTAATTGATTATTTATTTTATTATAAATTAATAATATAAAAATTGCATAAACTATGTGATTTATAGATTATGAATTATAATCAAGATAATCAAATATAATAAAATTGCATAGATAGGCTGCATAGAGATTAATTTGGTATAATGATGATAAGAAAAGTCTAATCGAATGATGGTATCAGGCAGCGATCCATTCTCACACAATATAATGCAATATAACAATACGTAAAAACAAATTACTTAACCTAATCTAAAAATTATCAGCTTGTTCACGTGTTTGTGTGTATGTGAGAGTGTCACATCAGGATTTCACACGAAATTATTAGAGGTACTCGATCACACACAGCTGGCCATAAGAGATTTTCTTTTTTTTCGAGGATGGTTATCGGGCAAAGTTTTTCTAATTCAAAATAAATAATTGAATAAAGAAAGGAACTGCACTATTTGATAGGAATTTATTGGTTTGAGCATCTCTCCTAAGTGCTAAATCATTTTTTTTTTATTTACTGCAGTTATATTTTAGATTGAGCATATTTAAATATATATTAGTTATTTGTTACTTTAAAATAATAAAAAATGATATGAAATTAATTATTTGTAGTAAAAAATTCATGAGCAGATAATTTAACACTTCATAGGAAAACTGCTCGATTTTCACATAAAAAATGGTGTAAGTCTGTACAAGGAAAACTTTGAAAACAGATCTCATAGAAACTCTAAAACTTATGTGATTAGTATAGTAGTGATAGTTATGTTAAATTAAATTTTCTTGACCCTTTTCTTCCTTTTGATGTCAAAGAATATATAAATATATTCTTCTGAAATCTTTATAAAATCTACAATGAACGATAGGATATTTAAAAAATGCAAAATTCTAAATAAATCTTCAGAAATATATTTTGTTAGAAAATGTTAATTAAACAAGTTTAAAGATTTTTTCCCGCCTTTCAATGATAATTTTAAATTTGAACTTGTTCACCAATCAAGGTCAAGGATATTTTCTCCAAATATTTAATAAAAAAGGGTTCTAATAAAAAAATATTTCTTGATCTTGATATGACCTTCAAAGTGGTAGTCAATGTAAGATCCAAGGTTCTGAATCGCTTGAAAATGATCAGCATTTTTCGTTCAATTAAAATTATATGAGACTTTTAAAAAACTTATCGGAAAGATTTTTGTCTTTATCAAATGTAGTAATACATAGGAATCAAAAGGTCAAGATACTGCAGTAATGTATGTTTTCTAATAAAATTAGATTTACAATAGATTGAATACCATAAATCTAGAGGTTCTGTAAGACAATTCTATTGCACCTGTTAAGTAATTGAAGCTTTGCTTTTGTTAGAATAATCAAATCTACTAAAGTATTACAAAGACTTGTTCAAAATTAGTTAGATCACAGTAAAAAGGACTACTACGATAATTGAGCTTAGCCGTACAATATTCCCCTTACTAATCACCGCCCAACCAAAACCTTCTACCACCCAAAAACAACAAAATACAATTCTTGCATGCTCACCTTAACGAATTGCTGCGCCTGAGTAGTATGTCATCGACAACCCTAAGCGAGTTGGACCTTCCGCGCAGACTGCCCGCGACCGTCGGGCTATCAGGCAGCGATAGCGAGTTGGACTTGGTGTTGCTGAGCGGCGGCGCCCTGGCGATGCCGATGCCGGAACCGCGCCGGCTCCCCGGACCGCCGCCGCCAGCAGCCCCGCTGGCCGAGACCGCCGCGTTCATCTGGGCCACCAGCTGGGCCGAGCAGAAGCTGATGTTGGATTTGCGCCGCGAATTATGGCGCTCGAAGGTCTTCTGAGCGGAGAACGGCGAGGGCCGAACCAGGTAGACGATATCACCCTCCTCGAGCTTCAGATCGCAGGAGGGATTGATGATTACGTAGGACAGGCTGTTGCGCTTCTCCGAGACGTCGTCGTAGTCGGCGATCGGCAGATTCAGGGACTCCATGCGTGAGCGCACCAGGTTGGCGATCTCGGCGCGCTCGATCTGCTGGGCGTGATTATCGCGAGCCTCGTCCCCTAGGCTCACGGAGTACTGTGCGTGTGCCGAGAAAAGACAGAGGAATCGGGGAGGTTAATCGAGGCTCTTAGGGGTTTTAAAAGGCTTTCACGCTAGGAGAGCTGTACCGTGGAAAAATCGTACTCGTTTAGAGTTTTGTGGTGATTTAATAATGAACATTGAGAGTCATATTTCTAATGGAAGGTATGTTTATGGTTGAAATATTTGCATTTGAAAGGATGTTGCAACATGAAGCATCTGCTGCAATTAAGTAGAAAGGGTCGTGTATGATAAGACAACTGTGAAATAATTACTGTTTTTGTGAAATGTTTCTTTATGCTCCAATATTTTTGCTAGTACTGAAAAAAATTGTTTCGAGTATGTTTTGTTTGCTTGGTATAACTTAAAATTACAAACCTTGATGAAAACATGATAAAACACAAAAAGAACATTTTAAAATAGTGATTGTTTCAAAGTACATCTCTCCATTAAATAAAATAAGCTTTGTATATTATGCAGCAAAAAAAATCGTGCGTGACTCGGTCGATCGTTAATTGCGTCTGTTGAATTTATATTTAAAACAGTGCAAACACTTCTAGTACACCTATAGACTAAATCACGAATAATTTTTCGTACTGTATATTTTTTATAATAGTTTAATATTTACTACGTAGTACTTATATATCAATAACTAATATTAAAAAAACACACAATATTGATAAAGTATATGTGTACTGTGGATAAGAAACAACACAAATAATTAATACGAAAAAGGCGTAAAAACTTTTGAACGAAATCATAAATTTTATTTCATTTTATCAATAGCACAGAACATTTTTACACCTTTTCGAGCTAATAAGTGTAGACGACAAATTTCGAAATGTGCTCACGTTTAACACACTTCTTCTAAAAGTAGTAACTTCTTCTTTCTTCTTTAAATTAAATCCTTAGTTTTCTATCAATCCTAAATCTAAATCACTCATCTTTATCTGACTAACTATTTTATTCTACATTTCCCTTTTACTTTTACACTCTATAGGTAATAAGAGTTTGTAAATTAGGTATAAAGAATAATAGAATCATTATTAAATGGAAATCGGAAAGTTGTCACAAAAAAAAAGAATCTTTATAAGCTTTCGAGAGCCAGCCTCGAAATCAAAGTCTCGCGCGTTCCACACTCGATTCCTCCGAGTCACGCTCGAGGAGATTGAGCAAACCTGGAAGCGAGCTTCCTGCCTTGGCAAAATGATCAGTCTGCCACACTGACACCGAGTGATCGTGAGAGTGAGAGAGAGAGTAAGAGAAAGAGTTAGAGAAAGAGAGAGAAAAAGAGCTGGAGTCACAGAGAAATATAGAAAAAAAGTGAAAAAGAGTCTCGCAGGCAGAGAGACACATACACACGCATGACAGTGAGAGGCTTCTTCGCATGCGACACATCCACATTCCTCGCGCTGCTGCCGCCCGCGCGCTTCGTTTGCCGCTTCTCCCTCTTATATTTTTTTTTTTTGCTCCTTTTTTCGCTCTTTTTTTCGGCTCGCTCACAGTGTGCGAGGGAGAGAGAGAGAGAGCCAGCCCGTACTGCTGCAGTCGTCGTCGCCGTGTCGTAAAAGCGCGCGGGCCACGCCATTTTGCTCGTTTACGCATGCGGCGGTGCGCGCCAGTGTCGAATAAAGAGACAAAAGAGCGAACACAAAAAGGAGAGAGGAAGAGAGGAACAGACAGCGTGAGGGGGAGAGAGAGAGAGAGAAACAGAGGGATGGTCGTATTCAAAATTGAAAAAAAGAGAGAGGGATGAGCGCCAGGGAGAGGAAATAAACTTGGAAGAGGAAATAGCAAAAAATGCGAGAGGAAAATCGCGGAGGTATGATGGGGGATGGAAAAAATTGCTCTTTTCTGAACTCAGCATGCAAGCGCGGATAAGTAAATTAAGAACTGTTGCGCGAAATAGCCGTTTCGGTGATAACGATTGAAAATTATTTGAGTTTAGTGTCTTTGTCATTTAGATCATGAATATTTTCCGCGTATTTTCATTATTTAGAGTGGATGAATATATAAGGGGAAATGTTTTGAAAAATATTATAGAACAACATCGAGATGTACAATGCGTTATATAAACTTTGAAAAGTTTAAATAAATAGTGTAAAAGATGAAATGAATGGAAAATAGTTTTTTTAGTTTGATAGTTATTTGTTTTTTCATAGCATTTTTATAAGTCTGTTCCAGTTCATGTAAAGATAAAAGATTATTTTTACTTTGTTATTTAATATTTTAATAATATATAAATATTTCAAATAGCATTTACTAAAGATAAAAATGTGTTGACAGTTAAATTAAATCACAAAGGCAGATTTTATTAACGTGGGCGAGAGATCATTAAACGTCTATTCTAGGTCTTGTCTATTATGATACGCCAGTCGTAAACGGGCAGTATCTCCAGTTTCATCTGATTCAATGATTTCGTATATATGCATTTTGGTTTACGAGCTACGATACCATTCAGCCAATACCTTTATTGCTTTGCCGCGGCTGCCATTAATTTACCTCCCAATTTATTTCCAAAAAACTGTATTTATAATCAAATCTCAACAATATACGTAATAAAAATTGATTTTATGAAAACAATATTTTTAATTAATTTGATAAGTTTGATTCAGTTTAAAATATATATTTTAACACATTGTTCCACCAAATAGGTGATGAATAAAAATATCATAGTGTCTAAAAGTAAATATAAAACAACACGCAAATATGTAAATAATTAAACCGTTATGTTTTTAAATGATATACTAATTATTTAATATTTATCTTCATCCAGTACTAATTATTAAATTTAAGTTTGATAAAATTCAATTTTCTTTAATTAGTTTATAGAAGTTTTAAAAACGAATCCTTTTAGTGGCATCGAAAAGCGTATAATGAAAAATGTAATTGTAAGTGATGTTTTCCTTATTTGATTTGTTATTAAAATATTTGTTATAACGTCAGTATAAAGGAACTAACAGAATCTATATCATTCAAAACTAAATGAATTTTCTTTAAAAGAAAATTTGTTTTCGAATTAAAAAAAAACAATTAAAATCTATATTATTATGCTTAATTTACAGCTCAATGAAAAGTTATCTTTATTTAAAATGTTCGTATTCAGTTTGTCAATAAATACGTTTTATTATAAGCAATTTTTTAAAATGTTCGTAAGAGCAATTTTTCCCATCGTTACGTCATGCCGACGAAGAAACAAAAGAGAAAAAAGTACAAAAAGCTCAAAACATAAGCTTCGTTCAATACAAAAACTAAATGATAAACACACAGAAAAATGCACACAAAAAATAATAACAACAAGTATAACAATAATAATATCCAAGTACAGAGAAAGAGAGTCGATCGCAGCGGGCCACAGAGTAGTAGTAGTTGTGCTGAATGCAAAGACAAAGAGACAAAAATAATTTGAATATATAAATTGAAAATTCAAAAAAGAGGTAGAAATAGAAGAACTTTTTTATATTCTTTTTTTTGTTAAAAAATATATTTTTTTAAGTTGATGCACATACATCGACCGTACTCACAGCTGAGGCACCCTTGTCGCGGGTGGTGCAATTCGCTAAGCAGGACGCGGCCGCCGAGTGGCGCATCTTGTACGTGACGCCGACGCCGGCGTCGCTCTCCGCGTCAGAGTCGCCCTGTCAAAAAGAAAAACCAAAACAAGCACAGCTCTACACTTACTGCATTTCTTTTTACAAATTTTCGAGTATTGCATCATCATCATCATCATCATCATCATCGCCTCTTCGAGAAGCTCGGTTCCTTTATTGCGTCGGCTGTCTTTGAAGTCGCTCTTCTCTCCGAAATTTATGTTATGTATTTGAGTTTTCATGATCTTTTGTGCTTGATAATGAGAATAAAGTAACTATATTTTTCGGAGAGATCAGATTTCTTGAAGCTCATGTTTGCTTTTGGTCTTGAATATATAATAGAGTAATTTTCTAACACGATGCAAGGATGCATGATTGTTTTATAGAAAGTGGAGAACATGATTCGCAAGATGCGTAGTTTGTTACTTAGAAAAATGGCTTCTTTCAATCAATTGAAATTTTATAGGAAATTATTTTTTATTATATATTTTCAAGAAGTCATTCGTATCAAAGTAACTTTGTTGTTCTGGGAAACAAAAGAGTATGAACAACTGTGAATATGAATGGATAATAATCAGCTAGCTTAAGTTTTCATATGAATGTTATATGTATATCTTTCTTGAATAACTTAGAGTGAATGGTTACTAATTACTGAATTTCCTCAAAGCTAACAGTGTTACTGTTATTGTTAGAACATTGATAATGATGTCACTTAAACATTGTATTAGTACTGTAATCAGTCAAGCATTTTCACTTCAAGAAATTCAGAGAAATTAGTTTGAGTGATGAAGGTAGTTATTAGTTTAACAATGAAATGAGACAGTACAGATAGATATATAGTGAAGAGAGAAGAGAAGGAAAAATAGAGAGAGAGAGAGAGAGAGCGAGCGAGACCACAACCATGCGCTACTCACACAGCCGACGGTCATTCAAAGGAGAATCCTCTGAGAGGCTCCGTTTCAAACGCATTAGAATCACAGGACCAGACTGGACTTTTCCAACATGTCTGTCGCAAGTAGACTTGTGCGGGCGGATGTACGTATGCAGGTGTATGTGTACATATGCGTGTGTATGTGTCTGTGAGAGCGTGTATATAGAGTTCACCTAAAGCGCTTTAGAGCCGATATAGCGCGCTGGACACTTACGTGCGAAGTGTCGACTATCGACGTGTCCTGCGTCCTGTAAATACCGATAGGGATTTCGCAGGTCGTCGAGCACAACTTTTGATACAGCCGACCGTAAGTCCTTATCCACATGTCCTCCTTCGTTATTTTCATCTGAAAAAGATGCGCGTTAAGTTTTATAGAGATTAATATTGTGTGTCTTCGTTTTTTTATTTACTCTTTATCATTTTCTCTTCAACTATTTATTTTAAATTCATGGGATTGTTACGTTTTATCAAACTACTTCAACTTATGACACATAAACAATTTTTACTATTAATTTAAATTTTGACGATATAATTCTACAATAATTAAAAACTAATTGGACAATACTTCTTGCGGAAATGTAATAAGAATTCTTTTACAAACTGTTAAAAATTTACAAAAATCGCAAAGTAAAAACTTAAATAAAATAATTATAATCTAGCTACATTCAAAGTTTTTAATTTTTCTGGCTATATAAATAAAATGATTATAAAAAAACTTTACATGTTAATATATTTAAAAAGTTGATATCTTATAATTTTATTTGAAAGAAAACGTTCTACAGGTTTAAATCATTTATTTTTAATTATAAGTAGATAAAGTCAACTTTGGTAAGACGTTGGGTTGAGACTTTCATTTTTTTACTTCAATTACGTATGACAAATAGAAAATATAATTAAAAAATAATCACTCTTGCCATGTGAAAACATAAATTAAAAATTACTAACCGAGGTCAGGAATCCAGATCCCGGCGCCTGATCAACGCCAAGCAGCAGTCTCACGAAAGTTATCACATAGTCCTTGACGAAGGCTTGGTAGAGCAGCGTGTCCAGCATCGAGGCGCTGAATACGCTGCCCGCAGCAAACGGAAGCCTGAACATGTACGATATGTGCGAGCCCCTTTCTTTCTCCCTCTGTAGAAGTCATATCCAAGAAAAGAAAAAATCCCCAAATTTTTAGTAATTTTTCTATTTTGTAACGACTGTCTGCTGAATCTACTTTTATTTCATATATAAGGGGCAACCAAGTATATTTATATCTTATATATTCACAGTCATTTATATTTCACAATCTAAGGACGAACAAGCACATGCTGTGGGCCCACCGGTACATTTCGCCAAATCAACGTCTTTGTCATTTATTTACATTTTTTATTTTACTACTTTAATTAGCAATATCTACTTTATTCGTATCTAAAGAGGCAAAATGTTAGCGATGATATGCATACTCAGGAAATATTTTTTTAGTATTAAGATAGGTTTCAGTTCTATAAGCTGAGTTCTTTATAATCAGGCCACTAAAGTTGGCATGCTTCTATAGCACTATTCTACGATTATATAAAATGCATAATTTTACAAATTTCTAGAAACTAATACAGCTTCTCGTCTAGAATAACTAAAATATATTTTTTAAGCAAATCAGGCTAGTGATGTTTTCTAGGCGTAAATAACAAGAAATTTGGTGAAAATATAATACATAGTGTATTCGTAAATAACTCTGTGATTTTTTAATTTAATAAAAATGAAAGTGTTTTTATTTTTCAGTAGCTATCAAAGAATAAGAAAATGTGTAACAAGTCAAATACAAGTTAAGAAATAAACCACAAAGGATCAAAATAAATTGGAATTATGTACAATTTACTGTATAATTTTTCAAAATAAATATTTAATTTAATAAAGTGAGTTTAAATTGAATGTCGGTGAAATATATAATTTATCAATATTGCAATCATATAGAAACAAAAATAGAATTTAAATTGTATTATAAAAATACAAAAAAATATTATTTTCAAAAAAAAACTCAAGAATAAAATATATTTATGTACAATAAGATAAAATTCATGTTGCTTAAGAATTTTCATGCCTTGGGTGATAAAAAGAAGACTCAGCTAAAATAATTCACCAAGCAAATCATATAAACTAAAGGTGCTTTTGACTATCGTCAATGATTAGATAGCTACGTTCCCATCTTCGCATATGCATATTATACATTACTTGTAAAGTATATGCAATTTAAAATTTTCTAATATTTAAATATTTATATTCATGTAAAAGATAGTGTGGCGCATTTAAATCAGCTCTTTAAAAAAAAAAAGTTTAAACGGTTATTACCTGCTACGAATCACTTAGCTACCGTTTCTATCACAAAAGTCATTACAAAAATCCAACAAATCAACGAACCTGTAAAAAATCATCTCTACAAATCTAATAACCAAAAACAGTTCGCTCAACTTCAAAACATCGCATATTCCATAAACTCATCTCGAAACATCTTGCCTTTATATTTCAATCATCGAGAGCCGATGGGGGCTTGCGCCCCGCTCTTCCGCATCGAAGGCGAAATTTTTCGCAACGCATGTTACGCCGATGGAAGGCGACGCCGGCACGCGGCATCGAGGACTCGGACGTTTTACGGCCGCGTAAAAGAAGTTATTCGCAAAGTCGATAAGCGCCGGCCAAAGTGCACGGCCGAAGGAGCACTTTAGATAAAGTGGATTTCTATCCCGAGTACGCGCAGGCTACGCACCGCGCCAGGCTGCAGGCTCCGATGACTCCTGAGCCCTCTGCTCTCTGCGCGCGCGTCCTTCAGTTTCCCTCTTGTCTTTTTTCGGGGGAAAAGGTCTCGAGACAATCTTCTTATTAGGTATTTTTTTTTTACTCGTGAGAGCAAGATGCGAACGTGGGTTTTAGTGCATCATCAGCTGTTTGAAAACGGTTTACGCGGGAATGCTAGTAGCTGCCGGGTTTTTAAGGAATTTTTGGATCGCTCTACTGAGTTTAGGTGATCAGACGAATTTCGAATGCTGGTCGATTGATTTTATAAAAATCTGTCTGATTATTCGAAATATTTAGTTGAAACTTTTTATTTCTTAGTTTAAATGTTTTCAAATCAGTTTATATATATATTTTTTTGAGTTAACTAGAGTATTTAACGGAACCACTGTTGTTAAAAAAAATTAATAGTATTTTAAATTTATTGTAACATTTGAAATTATAAATGTAAAACTTCTAAATATACAGTTTTCACTACTCAATTTCATGACCTTAATGCATGATACAAGTTTTTAACACAAAGCAGTACTTTTGTGATATTTTTGATGCTAAAATAACTAACCAAACTCTCTCAAAAAGGTCACAAAAAGTTAATAGAAAAAAACAATTGGGTGTAAGAACTTGAGAATCATGCACGTAAGGCTTTGCGAAGATAGAAGACGCGCCAGCCTAAAGTGATAAATCGATAAATCAATGAACAAACAATCGCTTGATCCATCGATTTATATTAGTCAGTCATATCATCATAATATATCAGAGATCAGAGTGAGTGATTTTCATGTTACCGGGGAGCCCAGCGAAGGCTCAGCGGGGTAGTTGTCACCGGAAGTAGTACTGAGGAGTACCTTTTCCATTTTGCTGAGGTGTAGGGCATACTTGTCATGCGCGCGGAACTGCATGAAACGCATGTTGCTCGACTGTGACAGTTCCGTAATACTTTTTATGCTTGGAAAGAATCTGCAACATGGATGTTTATTAGTTAAAATTTCAAAATAACACGAAATATCGGAAATTGTCAGCTTTTGATATTATACAGGCTGTCTGAAAAGTTCCGGAACGGCACGATAACTTTTAAACTAACAATGGTGAAAAAAAACTAAGATATATGGTTGTTAGGATTTTTTCTCAACTATCTGATGGTGATCTTGAATTAAACCTTGACCATGACTTTCAAGG
>UELX01000675.1:0-65336 GCA_900480035.1 Eupelmus urozonus | reverse complement strand
TTTTACCCTTATGTATCTTGATTTTAGGAACTTTTACCTTTCGGATTTTTCAACTTCGGAATAATTTTATTTGAATTTTCTGATTTTTGGCATATTTATTTTCTATTAATTTACATTTTGAAAAATTATTTTTGGATTTTTTAACTACACCCCAAGTACGTAGAAGTTGATTGTCATACTAGGGTAAATTTATCGCCCCAACAAAGCTTAAAATTAATTGAGTAAAGAATCAATTCTTGGAAAGTGCAAAAATGTTTCGTGATACAGTGGATGTAAAGAAAATTGCAAAATGCATAAAGTGTCACTTTGCGCATACTGAATCAAAAATACTTTTATTTCAATAATGTTTTATCATTTATTTAACATGAATATACATTCTATTTATTAAAAACCATCGTTTTAATGCAATAAAATTATATATTTAACAAAAATTCTAGTTTCTTTCAGTAGAACTTTCTCAGTAAACTTTTAATAAACATAATTTTGAGGATTTTTCTCAGTGTATGGACGTAAAGATATAAAGTAATAAAGAGCTGACCTAATAACTCAAGCAGAGATGCGTGTAAAACTTGTGAACAGAAAATGAGAACGAATGAATTTTCTCTTCATTTTATACATATTCTGCAATTAGCACTTGTATAAAGGTTTCAGCGTAAAAGTTCGCATATGTATGTTTAAGCTGCAATCTACATATTTAACATAAAATCACCCTTGAATTTTACACAAAATTAATTAATAATATATTGGCCATGTAAAATTCTCGAGTTTCCTTATAAAAATTTATTTTCTCTGCTGTCGTATGTAAAAGTATTTTGTTTTAATAATTAACAATGTAAAAAATTGTTTGACCAACTTCGAAACAACAGTATAAAGAATATTTTACTTTGTTTCGTTACAAAAATAAACATTCGTTCATTAAATATCATTGTGTACATTTCTATTGTTTCCACTGATCTTAAAAGAAAAATAAAAAAAAAAAATAAAATTTTCCAAACGAAAACATTTTTAAAAATCTTTTATGTCAAGGAAGTAAATTTCATTTTCGAATAGTTTTTAAAAAAATATCAGTGATTTTCGTGCATTTCTTTTTGAAATGTGCGAAAGCAACTATCACGCTCCGTCATACATGAAAAAACGCAAACAAAACGAGAACGTTGCTCTGCGGAAAATCAAACGAGCGAAGGCCTTGCTGCACGACAGCCGCAAAAAATCCATCTCTCTCCGAAGAACTACACAGCGACGGCGAAGAAAAATAGTTGCACGCGCACTAGCGGGATAATCGCGGGATCGAAATAAAAGAAAAGTTGAGGCGAAACGCGAGAGCCCAGTGCTAATAAATCACGCGAGAGTATATAATTAATTTGTTTTCAGTCTGGTGAAAATTCTAAACTCAAGCGCGCAGAGACGGATTTTCTCGTGGCCTTTGATAAGTTGCTTTGAAAGACTTTTAGTCTTTTGCGACTTTGGATTAATTAGTTGCGGTGGTTTTTCAAAATTGCGGATTTGAGAGGTGTACATTAGTAATATTAGTGCTAATGAAGTAGTTTTTAGATTATAGTGAAAAATGATTTTTGATATGAGTTAAAACGTACTATTTTATGAAAGAATAATTCTTATTCTTAAAAAACATGTTTCAGTTTGTAATTATTATGACAGAAAGTCATTAGAATGCAGCATCAAGCGAAATTTTATTTTCACAGATAAATTGAATGTACGCTTCGCAAATAATGGAGCAATAAAAGAACGATTTCGCACTCTGCTAGTGAGATTTTTTATGTTGGACATTCAAATTTTTTCATAGGTTTGTCAACCTATTATGTTTTATGCTTTTCATAATAGGATCGTTCAAATGCTTATGACATTTATTAGTAAATTTTTATTTTTTTTTTAGTTAAAATGACTTTAAATGAACAGCATATTTGAATTTGTACTTCTCTTTTTACGGTCAATATTCAGCAAAAATATTTCAAACTATTTTATTTTTTTTCAAAAAATTTATTTAATGAAAAGTTTTCTATATCACTACATATTATTTTTTTGAATTAACGAAATAAAATTTTTATTAAAAATAAATATTTTTGTCGATTTGCATATAAAAACGACAAAAAATTAAGGGAGTATATTTTTATGAACAGAGAAATAAAAATGAAAGTAATATTTGGATAATTCTTCTGCAACTTTAGAATTGTTATTTAAAGTTTTTTAAAAACAGGCTGTTTACAATTTTAGGAGAGAATCTACTTTATGTTCTTTTAATTTTTTTTCTTAGAGAATAGTTCCTTTTTGAAACAGAGCCAAAATGTAACATTTTAGGTGTCTGGTTGTATTTCGTGCTTCTTACGGTAAGAAGTATTTCTTGGTAGTCGAAGTTAATTGCTTTTACGTTTAAGTAGATGATAAGATTCAAATTCAATTTAACGAAATGCTAATTAAATTTCTCATTACCTTTGAATGTTTTATATTCGTATTGTTCGATGTTAGTATTTATAATATACATATATACAAAATCGATTAGGAATAAAGAAAAATTCATCCATGGTGAATGAAAATTGAAAAAAAACTTATTCAATGATTATGAAAATCGCGATTAAATAGAAACTATTGAATAATGAGACTTTTATTTGTTTCTAATTAAAATAAAAAATAAATATATATTTTCTTAAATTAATATTTCCAAAAAAATATTACTATATTTATTTCTAATATTTTTTAGCAATTCTGATAAATCAAGCAAGTCTGACTAAACTCCACGGTTTCTACTTAATGCCAATTTTAACGATCAGTCGATAAGTTTTTTCCAATTTTCATTCACCATTCGCCTGAATTTTTCTTCATATATCCACCGCCGCATTCAGGACCTTCAATTTCGAAAAACTTCAAAGGCTTGACCCATAGAAACCCCAGCGAGCGCGCAAAATTCAATTTTCCGCAGCCCGCGCAAGCGATCCCTCCAAATTGAAAATAATTTTCCACTCTGGATCATCCCGTAACACCAAAAATTAAACCTTCCAAATCACCCCTCCCAAAACACCCCTCGACAAACCGCTCGCAAAAGGCCAGCCTGGCACAGGAAATTTCAATAAACCTCGGCTTTTGTTCGATCTTGACCACAGAGAGGCCCAGAACGACGCGACGGCGTTCAGTCATCAAAGGGCCTCGCGACTAAAAGAGCAGCCTTCTATGTGAGCCGACGATTCGCTGCGGTCAGGCCTAACCCTCTAAGCTGCATAGGCAAACGAGCGGCAATCAACGAGCTCGTATCATTAGCGCATGCCGGGCCGTAGCGGGCTTTGCGTTGTTGTGGGCTTTCGCGTGCGGCGCGTTTGTCACGCGGGCTTGGACGTATGTGCGTTTTTGGAAAGGCGGCGCGGATTCGGGTCGGTTGAGAGGGGAATTCGGGAAGGTCGGTGTGTGTGCTGGGTTAGTTTTTTTGTGAGGTGGTTCGAGGGTTGGGAGTTGATTGATGGTTGTTATGTTGTTTGTTTTATTTTATGTTTTGAAAGTTGGTGACAATGGAGTTATTTTTTTTGTTTTTTTTTTTTAATTAGGTTTTTTCATTTTATTCGCAGTTACGTTTTTCTTGTATTTCTTGATTTTTTTCTCTTAATGTTTTGAAATTGTGTTGCCGGGTTTTATTTTTAGAACTTTGTAAATTTTTTTTTTCTATTATAATTACTTTGAGATGGTCTGTAGAAAACGTAAAAGTGTACACAAAGTGGTTTTACTTTGCACTCGGGGAAAAAGCACCTGATTTATACTCGTGTACGTTTGTAGCTTTGAGAAAAAGTAGAAGAAAAAGATTTTAACGAGCTGCTTTTTTACATTATTTCTTACATAACATTTCATTAGGATATCCAAGTCTGAAAACTGCATGCACTTTTTACGTAATGCCTAATTAAGTATACTTAAATACGTTCATAGTACGGATAAAAGATGGTATATATGTAATAATTATAATGTAAATCTTTATGAACATAGTTTATAAAATTGAAGTATATATAAATGTGAAAATTTACAAAACTACGTGGGCGATTCTAAATTGAACATTTGGCTTCGATAATTATCTGTGCGCTTGAACAGGTAAAAGTATTGTCCAATAGCTTCGAAAATGGTTATAAATTAAACTTGTCCAAATCCTGAGAATTTGCTTAATGCAAACACATCAGTAATTTTCTGAGAGCTCTGTTATTTTTGTTGACGGTAAAAAGTTATTATTAATAAAAATAAGAGAGCTGATTATCAATATTTTTCAAAATTTACATTTCTTTAACTGAATAATACATGAGCGCTTTCATTTTTTTATGAACATTTAGAATACATTGCCAAAATTGAGATATTATAAAGCTAATATTGGAGACATAAAATTTAATTATTGGAAACTTAAGAGCAAAGAGCTTAAGTGCAAAGTATCTATATTTATACATGCATATTGCTTTCTCGCCCTCAGCTATATTCAATTATGAACATGCACTTTGACACACAACAAATCACTTAATATATATTTCTGTTCAATTCCTGTAATAACAAAATCGATACAGATGATTAAGAGCAAAGGGTTCACTACCTTAATGCATGACAGCGCGTTTCATACATGTTTTTTTTAAACCTTATTGTCTCAATGACTGATAAAAAAGAATTTTAAAGTTACAATTAAAAACAAATTTTTGTAATCGAATTGTATTTTTCAAAAAATAAGTATCCTATATATATTGCAATACAAATGAAAAAAGGCCGATATTTATATATCAAGCAAAATGTAGAAAAAGCTTTACAGTATTTTTGCTCTCACGTTTTATGTACATTATGATTTGAGTAAAAAGGCAAATCTTTACTATCATTTTAAAAATAATATCTTATGAAAATTCAAATCAAAGCTAAGCCTTTCCTCTTAGAGAAGTTGTTTTATAGGATTTCTCGTGCGTTTTAGGTATATTCTCTTGCATATATTTGCGTCTTGGGTGTACATGTTTGCGTAGGACCGACTATGGTCCGACTGGCTATGGACAACGTATGTCCGATATTGAACCATGCAGGTAGGCGAATAATTGCATTATATTTCTACCGAACTGCGGTAGACATCGAGCTAATATTGGAGAGTAAAAAGCAAAGAGTATGCAATCTGTCTATTTCGGTAAGTAGTGGACCACTTTGGGTAATATTTTTCTAAGACAATTGAATCTTTTATTGTTTTTATACTAAAGTTAAATTCAGATTATTCGGTATAGATAAAGTAATTTATTCATAGATAATTTTCACAGTAGATTTACTCTATTGCATTAGTGTAAATTTCATTCATAATAGAGTAAAATATTTTAACTCATTTTTCGAGTAAAAACTTTATTCCTCGCATTTAATATTTTTTATCAGATTTAGCATAATTTAAAAATTTAAAGTAATTGAAAAGTTCAGATTTCACTTTTATTACATTAAAAATATAATTCTTTAAAAATAAATTAAAAATATAATTTTTTGACAAAATGATGCAAATTAGGCAATCATTAATGAACCTTTGCAGCTATTCTAACAAAACTAAAGTTATTGAAAAAATAACTATTTCTCATAGTTTCGTTGAAATCCAGAGCGCGTGTTCACATTTTCCCTTTTCCCAAACTGTTTATACAATTTCTCTCGCGCTTCCCCAACTCCCTCAAAGCAAAGCTCAACCAAACACAGATCACCCAATGCCCGCGCGCAGTAACACAGCTGATAAAGGGCTGTCGTCGCATCGCCGAGAGAAAAACGATAGCGCGCGCGCGCGCGCGAGCGTGAAACTTCCTGGCATGTAAAACTTGACCAACTCTTCCCCGTTTTCCCTCTACGCGCGCGCGTATGCGCTGCTATTATGCGCGAGCTCCGGCATCGTAAAGAGGTCACGCAGAGAGCATTACCGGCCTGCTCGCAGCTCGCTCGCTTTACGACTGACGAGGGATTTTGCGCGGCCGAAGTGCCGCACTAAAAGTACCGGCTAGGATGGCGGGAGTGAATTTTTAAGGGCTGCCCTCGCGCGCGCTATGATTTTTCAGGATAGAGCGTAGGATCAGGGTGCTTTGGTAATTGGAGGCTGAGACTTTTGATTCGGAGAATGATTGATGGTTTTAGTGGGTCGTGTGTTGGATGATGATTTACTTTTTGTTTTTATATTCACAAAGAAAAATAGGTTAACAAATGTTATTATATTATGTAGAAAACTTATAATATCTTCTAAAAATAAAAAAAAAAAATTATGTTTTACTAATTTAAAATTTTAAATTTACTATAATTATAGTAATTTTGCTATAAAACTTAATCATTTTTTTCGTTTTTGAAAGACGTTACAGGTTTTCTTTATAATGTAATAATATTTGTCATACATTTTTTTTAATGTATTTTTAAAAATTTAAAATTTATTAATTTGAATTTATGCGAGGTTTTTTGATGCTGAATTAGGTTTATGTGAATTCATTAAAAATCATTTTGCTTTATCGTTCATTGTTTCAATGTACGTGGAAATGTTTTACCGACGTTGCAGTTTTAATGAACAGTAAAAAGTGAGTTTAATTTCCTTCTTATGATATTTTTATTTTTAGGCTTTTCGTGGAATCACTTGAAGCTTTTGTGAATCATTTTATTTTACCTGAAATATTTAATAAAGCTGTTTTTTGATGCGTAAAACAACGTGATAATTTTAAAAGCTTTTAAAAATTATGTCCACGGTGGTCTTCTTTCTGTTTCAACGCAACAATAATTCTGAGGTTAAATAGCAATTTACACTTTTTAATTCTATTCAATAATGATAGCATTAATGGAATTTATTATTATTAAAAATATCATTCTTTTTAAGAAAAGTCCTTTTTACAGAGACATTCATGTTTCTCCGTTCAAAGAAATATAGTCCATAAAAATTTTATGTTCAAGAATTGTGTATGATCATGGTACCTACATGTAGATAAGAGGAACTATGTTGTAGATTTACATACATTTTCTATGAGTAGGTAAAATAGGAAGCTAATTTGCTATCTCTGTCATTATCTTGGTAATGATATATGAATAGCAAACAAGGTTGTAAATATTCTAAATATCAGAGAAGTATAAGTTACTTTTACGCGTAAAATCATAAATAGGTTAGTTCGTATTATTAAAAATTTTATATGATTTTTATTACGAAATATAACTTTTCAAATGTAGTAAAACTGTTAAAGATTATTTTTATATTAATTTTTAAATATTGTTAAAGAAGTAATTGTTGCGTTATGGATAATTACAGTTTTTCTACATTACTGATATACACCACGAAAGTTTTTAATTGCAGTTCAAATCACTTTCTAAGAAAAAGATTTCAAATATACTTTATAAAGTTATTAACATTTCAGCAACTTGAACCAGCACATAAGACCATATTAATTATTTCTAAAACTCTTAATTTAAATTCATCTTCAATTCATCAAAAACTTCTCGATCACTCAACAATCTAAACGACACGAAAAACACAAGCAGCCAATTATACGAAGTACAAGTAATAAATATCAGTTATATAATTTAATTAATTAAATAAATGAAAAGCGCAAGATACGCGTTTTGCAAAATTAATTAACCGGCGCAGACGCGCCGTATAAGTAATATAACGAGAGCCGTCGGTTTCATATCGCCGAGTAGCAAAGCCGGGAAACGCGCCGCTCGAAAGAGAGGGGGATTAACAATGCAGGCACTCATTAGTGTGCGCGTTACCGTCGCGCACAAAATGCGCATAGCCCCCCGCGCGCGCCCAGACAGATCCTCTCGACTCTATGCTCTGCGCGCATAAAAAAACTGGCTCCGGAAAAATGTTTCTCGTAGCGTAGGATTAAAAAAAAATCTTTCGACTTTCTGAATTCCTTGAGTATCTTGAAAAAACAGGTAACGATTCACGCTAACGAGCTCTCAGTGCACTTCAGGTTAAATTAATTTGCATAGAGAATCCCGTTCGGTATCTTGAGCACTCCCGGCTAACTGGAGCAGGAGCTACACGCGCGTCTACTTCTCCAAAATGCATGCGCGATTTCAAAACGCACTTTGCCCGTGGACTACAAAAGCCCCTCGCGCGTAAGCGAAATGCAGTGTACTTTCGACGTTGCTTGTCCGCTTAATAGAACGCCGACCCAATAATGTTTGGCTCGCAGTGCGCGCGTTATTGCGCGTCCGAGCCTCGGCGCAGCGAGGGCCGAGTGTTTCGTGCGATGCTCGCGCGCACCTGGGGTACGGGGGTAACTATTGTGCTGCTCGGTCTTTTTGAGTAGATGCGGATGAAATTGTTGACTTTGTTTTTTGGTAGTTTTTGGGGTTATTTTTTGTATATTGGTATGTAGATGTAAGTATGTGGGCGCTTATAGAATAAGGGCTCTGGTTTAAAATAAGTTATTTTTTTACTTTATTTTTGATGAAATTTTTTGTTTATGGAGGATTTTTGAGATATTCTAATATAATTTTCTAACTTCAGAAATAAAAATTATTAACATATACTGTTTCGTTTAATATGTATGTTTGAAAAAAAATTTATTATTATCCAAAGAAAAATTATTAATGAATTTTTAAAAATGTAAATGTTTTGCCCTTATTTTTTAAAAGGGTTTTGTTAGCTTTGTAAGGTAGAGTGACGTTTTTCGAAATAAAATAAAGATGTTAAATTGCTTTTTTGTAAACTGAATCTCTTGTCGCTGCTATTTATTCAAGAATAATTAAAATTTTAATGTAACTTAGTCTGTGCTTACATCGTCGATCAATAGCTTTTGTCCACCGAAACTAAATTTCAGTCGAAACAAACAGTTTTATAACTTTACTCACCGTTAAGTTACAAACATCTGCAAAAAAAAATAAATGTTCAAATTTAAATTAAAATTTTTCAAAATGGGTATTGCAAAATCAAAAAAATTTTTTAAATAATTGTTGGAGATAGTTTGAGTTAAAGTTTAAGCGTTTTTTTAGCAAAACTGCATATATAGCCTTGAAAAAAGTTTTTAAAATATTTTCAGTTATTTTGAAAAGTCTTGGATTAAGCTTTAAAATTCTTTTTGCAAGATTACGACTGTCAACTCTGTAGCTCTTTGAAAAGAAAGAGAAAATTTTCAAATTGTTACATTTATATTTTCTATATTAAAATAGTTAAAAAAATAAATAAATACTTGCTGGGTAGAAACGTTTGCTTACCATTTGGCAGAATAAAGGAATACGCTAAGTCAAATTATTTATCCACCTTGATAAGGTCAATTCGAGTAACTTACATATTAAGCATATTATACGTCTTGAGGCCACATTGAGCCGAATGGACTGAAACTTTGGCCATTAAATTATTTACAGCTCAAGTCCAAATAGTCATTTTAAACTGCGGAAACTTCTCCGCCTGTAGTACAATATAATAATGCTGAATTGTGCTAAAATACGACATATCATCAGCTGTGTGGCAAGTGGCAAGTTTATAACAGGTAAACTTTACTCGATAAATTTTGAACGTCGAGAGTTTGGATAATTATTGGCCTTGCGGTTCAATCTCAAACATTTTTTATTTTTCAATCCACTCAGACATGCCACTCCGTCCGAATCTCTCATATATCCGTACTGTCTATCATCCAATTTCAAAAACTACCCCCTGAATTCTCGAAAATTCTCACAAAAAAACAACAACGCCACCGACATTTATCTCTCCTTTATCCAAAACGCAATTTCGAAATTTCTCTCGCGCACTACGACTCCTCCTTGCGCTCTGAAAAATAGCCTGCGCGATGCTCGGCTCTGTATGTGCACGCTGTAGCGAACGACGGCAGTTGTAAATTGCGGAACGCGCGCGTCTGCTCTGGCTTCCGCGCGCCATTTGTCCGCGTCGTTCGGAGCTGCCTCCTGCAGTTTTATGCGCGCAAGCGCGAGGATGTGCGTAATAACCTCTTGAATTTTGCGCGCTCTGCCCTTGGGGCTGAGGTGTTTGTGATCGCGCGCTGCGCGAGCTCGTGGGAGAGATGATTACGGCCCGGGATGCGTAGTTCCAAGGGGAATATGGGTTTGAACTGAGATTCGTTAGGTGTTGAAATTGGGTGTAAATAGTTGAATGCGTTAATGTTTATGGATTTTGTGTGTATTATGTATAAGTGTATGTCATGTTTACGTAAGGTAGATTTTGAATGTGCACGTGTAGTTTTATTTATTCAGTTTGTCGTGGAAGACTTTTTCGAGTTCTGTACGGCAAATGAGAACTCATTAGGTATCATTATATAAGAAACTCGCTTTAGTTCATAAGGTAATTCATGTGCGCTTCTAGAAGTTTCTATATTTTTCTCCATCTAAAAGAAAGTGCAAAAAGTTTTTTCGAGTTGCTGCACCACTGACTTTAGAGAGCAGCGAGTTAAGTGACTGGTGTATTTTTTGCAGAACCGGAGAAAATTCCCTTTCAAAAAGTTAACAACCTGCGGTATTTTTTCTCGTGAAAATGTATATTTTTCCATGCTAATGGTGATATTTTAACGAGAAACTTTTTCAATTCTCGCAAAATGAAATAAAATTTTATTTTAATTATTGCATATATATAATATAAAGAGTACATGTCTGACTAGACTCGTCTTTTGTGCTTTCTAGATATATATGCGCAGACAGTGATTACATCGGTGAATTATAATTTATATTTTAATTTTGCAAATATAAAAATAGCAAGATTATACATCTTTAAAAGATTTTCTTTTTGAACTCGACAGAATTCAAGATTTTTTCCACAAAAGAAGCTTCCGCGAGGTAAAAATTTTCAAGCACGATATTTTGACGGATTTCGATGGTTCTGGGTCACCGGTTCACAATCTTCCTACGTATAGTCAAAGAATATTGATAAATACAGAAGCGAAGCTGGAACACGATTTAATATTTTCCGAAAATTCGAGAAAAATTCCTATATCCCCCTTTCACTGCGCGCACTTCTACTTCGAAATAGCGAGTGCGCATTTCGGAGATTCATTCATCCGTTTCTAAAGTACATTTACCCGCTAAATTTTGCTCGCTCGATAATCTCTACAAATAAAGTTTAATCACCGTAATGAATAACCCAAAAACGCATATTTTGATCAGCGAGCTCTGTACTCGTGCTCATACTCCGCCGCGGATTCATAAACAATCGATTACAATTCGACGAGTCTCGGGGCCAAACAAAATTAATTAGCTCCATATCGCAATAACGTCCGAGTAAACAAAGCGCGAATCACACTGCGGACTCAGCGTAATGAAAATCATTACAATTTAATCGCTGCCTCCTCTATCCAATCATTTCTTCGCTCAACAGCTCTAAAAACGCGCTCGATTAATTTCGAGCAGTATCCTCACTTTCAGAGTGAAGCGGAAAAGTTGCGCAAAAATTAATGGCGCGAGCCTGGAGCCTTAGGGTAAACGAAAAGGGCCGCAGAGGCAGAGTACAACAGTTTTGAATTTAATAGTCGCTGGTTATTAATAGCTGGACTAAGCTCTAGGTTGCCTAGCAGCGCTCGTGGCTCATAAATCGAGAGTCTCGCGAAGCTCTTAATCATATTCGGAATTTACTTACGGTCTGGCCGACAAATTATCGCGTGCCTTTACGCAGTATCGGATGGCTGCTGGATACACGTCCACGCGGGGCGTGTGGAATACCGTTTGCTTGTTTCAAGGCTATGGGGATGGATTAACGAGAATTTGGAATATTTGTGTGGGTAGCGCTGGGGCAAGATTGTTGTGGGGCTTGGAGAGTGTGGTGGGTTGTGTGTTTTGGTGTGGTTTTGGAGGATTATGGTGGGTTTCTGAAAATTTTGTGTGCGTCGGCTGTTGATGAAAATTTGTTGAGTAATTAATTTTGTAATTGAAGTCCTTTTACTTAATGCTACGCAATTGAATTATGTAATTTACAAGTTTGAATTATATAATATGCAGATAAAGTTTAGCGAATTTTAATCAATGTGCTACTAAATAAGCTTAAATAAAATTTTTAAAAAAAAAGGTTTTTGATGAATTTGAACACGCTGTTACGTTTTTTTATGACACAGTTGCAGTTTTTATTATCTGTACTGTTCACTTGCACAATGGATTTTTTCTTATATTTTTAAAAAGCTTTTATCGATTATCTGTTACACTCGTGTCACAATTGGATGTTGGTTCACTGACAATGAAATATTTAGTGTATAGAAATATCTTAAAACTGAAATTCTTATAAAGTTAATTTTATTTCTATTAAACCGTATTGAAACAAATTTAATAAATAATAAAATAAAATTTAAATTAAATAAAAATAATTTATACCCATGAACAATTTAAAAACTTGAATTAATTATGATTGAGTAGTTGTTTGTTAAAAACTTTAGAATTGTATAGCAAAAGAAAGACTTTGGGAAAACGACTAAGTTTATGGGCTTTGTAAAGTTTATACCTATTTGCTTCTGAAAACTGGATTATAAGGAAGATATAAACGTTTATAATTCCGTTGATAACTTTATTTACTCAACTATATACAAATTAGCACCAAGATCGAAAAAGTTTCACAATAATAATTTCCGAAGAAACACATTTTACAATTTTCAAAACAAAAAAACATTACCCGATATTCATATCTATAATTCAATTAAAAATGTAAAACTTCTCTCGTAATAATTTTGCTTTTCAATCTTTTTTTCAAATTTTTCCCCAAAAAATGTCATAAATTTCAAAATATACTGCAGCGTTTTCTCAAAAGTCAGAAAAATCGAGCGTCTCCTTCGCAATCTCGAAATTCACACATCCTTCACTTCCATATCATTCATAGCGATTTGCAAAAGTAAAAAATGAAAATCCAAGACATTAGTCACTCTCAAACCGATTAAACACACCGAAATAAAATATCCCCCGACCGAAAAACCCAGCCACTCCCTACCCAAACATTCCTCCGCGTTTGTCTCCCTTTAAAAAGAGCCCCGCGGAACCTTCGCTCTCCCTTTAAATCTCCGCGCGCATTACACAAACATATCCCTCGGAAAAAAAGTAGCGTGCTCCTAAGCGAGTCGTTAGATCGCCGGGCTTATCCGTTGGCCGAGTCTCTCTCTCCTTAAACGACCGCACTTCGGCCGCGGCGAGGGAAAAGGGGGATAAAAAGCGGAGCGAATCCGCTGATTCGCGATCCTTGGGATTTAGGAGGTCTCCTCAAGTAGGTGGTTGAAGCGCGTGTGCGCACGCCCCGCGCATTTTTATGGGGGGAGCGCGGGCGGTGCCGCTTTATTGTCTAATTTTCTTAAATGTGGGAGAGGAGGGAAGTTTCATTGCGGGTGGTTCTTTCGAGGAGGGAGTTGAAGGGGTTTGAGATGGGTGTTGATGTTTGAATTTTTTTTCTTATCTATTGTCTGCTAATGCAACGGAGATGGTTTGGATGGTTTGAGGTCTGGAGTGCTTTTTTTAGATTTTGTTTATTGAGATGTAAATATTTGAGATCTGGTAGAGAATTGAGAATTTATTTTTTAGTATTGCTATGTTCAAAGTTGTAATTTTTTATCAGTCTATTCACTTGTTATTTATATCTTTTGCCAAGTTTTACTCTTAGTTGTAAGACAGTCTGGCAATAATGTTTTTAATATCACTCTGGAAAAGTATGTCACAAAGGAGTCTATAAAAATATTTTTCTTCTAAAATTGAAATACACATTGTTTTCTTATGTAAAGCGAGGTATTAAATTTAAATTTCCCGGATATTGCAGGGACGTTTTAGGTACGTACAGAGCCTCGGGCCGGAGCACAAACATTACGATGTCTCTTTTATTAATAAAACGAAATAAAGTACGTGTAAAGTGAATTTTATTATTCAGGGAATGAGCCGTGATGTAAAATTTTATTTTCCAGAATTCCAAGGTACTTATTCCTCCTCTGAATATATAGCGAGTAAACGTTAAAGAGTCATTTCAATTCGATACATTCATTCTTTTATTTCTCTTCCACTTTAACACTTCCGCCATAAATAAAAGAACAATCTCCCTAATCGCGAACTGAAAAAAATGTCCTAGAAGAAAAGTCGACAAATCCTGAACGAAGGCAATATGTACCCCGAACTCACTCTAATTCCCAAAGAACCAACCGCATCTACCTTACCCAACTCCTTCAGCTCGTTTAAAATATGAATTCCCAACAAACCGCCCGGGCAATCGATCTGACTCCGCGTATAACTTATATCCTCCCGCCTCCAAAGAACCGGCGCGCTGCAAACTTCCGCGGTTACAACACCTTCGAGTGGGACGGGACTGGAGGGAAAAAAAAGAGCCGAGGGATATTTTCTATTGGAATGCGCTCCCGTAGGCGAGGCCATTACTTCTTTCGCCTCTCGCTGAGCGACCGGAAGCTAAGAGAGTCCTGAACGCGAAGTTCGAGTTCCGAGAGACGTAGAGGCTGGGGGGCTATTGAAATTTGAATGAGAAGTTTTTTAATAAAGTGGGTATACACAGTATTTAGTCGGCGGACGGGGAAAAAGTTTATTTTCCTGGATCGCGAGGAGGGAAACTGATGCGAATCGCTGGCCCATTGTTGGATAAATTGATTTTGAGTGATGCTTTTTTCGGATTTATGGCCGCGTGGCTCGAGTGGATTTATTAAGGATTTCCTTTTGGCTTTTTATTCTTCTGTGCGGGGCGCGGCTTTTGAGCTTGTTGTGAAACTTTACGTTCGGGTTTTATTTTTTTGTGGGTATTATTATTTTCAGAGTTACGTGCCGGAGTGGATGTTAGAAACCAAAAGTATAACCAATAAAAATATTCTTTTACTATTCTCGCTTTTACTGAAATTCGTATTTCATATTCAAGAGTTTGTTAAAAACTCTGGATTCAACGGGTCTGGTTAAAAGAAAATTTAGAGAGATATAGAAATTCGATGTTCGTGAAACGACTGGTTGAAGCTGAAAAATTTTAAAAGAATACCAGACGAAGGCAAAAATGAAAATTAATGTGACAAAAAATCGTCGCAAGTGCGCCGGTACACTCGGAAGAGTTGAAAAAAATGTTGAGAATAAAAAAAAAAGGTATACACCGCAAGCGCAATACAAAAGTCAAATGACTAAATACGATAAATGCGAAAGGTAAATGGCTCTATTAAGAAAAATGGCTTTTTATATGGCACAAGGAGTATTTGCATGGATGGAGGTAGGCATTAGAAACGAGAGAATAGAGAAAGAGAGAGAGGAAGAGACAGTTAAAAAACTTTTAAAAGATGTAGTACAATGCGACGGTATAGTCCGGAGGATGAAGAAAAAAAAAATAATAAAAAGATACGCGTGGGCGGGTATAAGGCCGTGCCAGAAGTGCGTATAAAAAGCACCGAGCGAGGGAAGCAATGGCACAGATGGACGCTCGGAGTAACTCCCCGTCGTTCCGAGTACTAACGTAGAATATGGATATTGTTGAGCATGTGTAATTTTAGCTTTTTTATGCAACTAAATATAAATAAAGCTCTTTTAAAATTCACTTTTGTGATTTTTTTCTCAAAATCTTGTAACTTTCACGCAGTTGAAATCCAATACACCAGCCATTTCCTCCCTTTCAAAGCCCTTCAACACATGCTTAAGATTTCTAAAAAAATCCCACAGCATTTTTTGCATTTTTAACTAACCCACTAACGCCTTAAACTCAAAGTTGCGCACAGTCCCCGAAAAAATGCTCGAAAAACCTCAACCACTCGTCTCTCAACCGCGCCCAGACTTTCCAAAATTGAAACCCAAAACCTCCCGTCGAAAAGTTGGCACAGCTCATTCGACTACCCGCACTCTGTACGAAAATCTAATTCCCCCGAAAAAAAAGGAACGAGCGAAGAAAAAGAAGCAAAAGCGCGCGCTTTACGAATTTAGCGCGCGCGGTAAACCCCCGAAGGGCCGGAAAACGTAATTCCCTTTCGCTCGCGCGTCCGCCGGGGAAAAAATTCCGGCCGATGATAATTAAAGGAGAATGGCCGAGCGCGCGCGAAGCGTTTACGTGTGACTCGACGCCATTGCAACGCAGCTAAAATTCGCCGAGCTCAGATTTCAAGATAATGGAGTGCGCGAGCGTGCAGTAGATAAAGACCGCTCGTGTCAGACTCGAGCAGCGGGCCGAATTTTTATTTTGCCCGCACGTGGCTGCGGCCTTTTTCATTTGCTTTCTTTTGCGCGTGCGCTTCTTTTATTATTACCGTGCGAGAAGGCTGCGAGAAATTTGAGGTATGGAGGCGGGGCGCCCGGCTTTTTTAATTGCTTAATTTAACTTTCAGTGGCACGGTGGGCTCTGATGGAAAGAGTGGGCACACTTGTTTTTGAGTAATATTAGATTTTATTCGGTGCTGTAGGTTGAATAATTTTTTAGTTTAATTTATACTGCTTTTTTATTACAGAATAATTCTTTTTAATATACGTGGGAATTTTTATTATTAGTCACATGCCACTGTTTTGCCACAGAAAATTTATTAAACATTATCTTACTTAAACTCTTAAAATGAACGTACCATCAAATATTTCATTCGTATAGCAACCAATACGTTCCACAAAACGTCTTTGATTCTCCATTATCAACCAACTTTACTACCCAACGAAACGCATTAAAGTATTCAACTATCATCATTTCCAAACAACGAACCTGAATTATTCCCCTTTACAAAACACACCAATAACACAGCGCCATCACGAGCTGCGTAAACATTCAGCCCAAACTTCTCCTTCAACGATATACCTCCAAGCCGTAACGCTTTTCGAGAACTCTTTTAGCAGGGCCTCCAAGCCCATGCTTAATCTCATTTCCTCCCCGTCCGAGCAAAAGCGAGAACAGGAAGGGAGGCGAAATAAAAAATTATCGCGGCAGCTCGCTCGCTCCCCACCCCCGGCGGCTCCTGTTTCTCACGCGTCCGCATCGGGAACAACCGGAGCGCGCGCTCGCGTTGTTTGCCGCATTGCTAGATTATATCGTGCGTTATAGCGCGCTACAGCGAATGTTTAATGGAGTGATATAATGGGCGAGCTGCCGAGATGTGGGCGCTATATATAGAGCGGGAGCGTGGCTGTATCAGGCCGTCCAGACGATCTCTCCCATTCTCCTCTGTCTTTGTGTATGTGTGTGCGTGTGTCTTGTGTGTAGAAACTTGTGAAAGACGCTTGGCTGGATTGTACACGCCTGTATGCACGTGAGTAGGGGTCGAAATTTTACTGAAACGAGGGAGGATTAATTTATTAGGGGACTGGAGGGTGCGAGGTTGAGGGGAATTAAATTTTGTAGGACTATTAAGGTGATGCGGCGCGTGTTGTTTTTCGGAATAAATATGCTCGGGAATTGGCGGGAGGGGAGGTTTTCGAAAGTTAATGAATTGGAGTTTGTGTAGTTTATATTTGAAGAGCTAATGGATGTGCGTCGTTTAATTGCGGAAAGGGCTGCACTTTTTGAAAAATTTGCTTAAAAGGGATCAATTAAAAATTTGGTAAATATATATTTGATTTATGAGTACCTTTTATGCTGACCTCTGATAAAATAAATCTACTGGTGCATTAACTTTATAGTAGCAAAAAAATAATAAATGAAAGGTCAAATAGGCTAGATTTTTTAAATTGACCTATTCATAACGAAACCGCAAAACGAAAACATAATCAAAAACCATAACTCTTGAGCAATGACTTCTTTAATAGATTCTGCGTCATAAATCCATGAGAGGCGTACCGCTTAAAAAGTACATAAAAATAATGCCATACATCTACTTCAACGTTGTCACCGGCGCACAGTCCAAATTCATCAAAGTTTATTCCCGATAAAAACGTGCAAGAGTAATGTCCGAGTGCGGCGCGGCGTCGTTGCCCACAGCGTAAAAATGCCATTGCGAGAATCAAGCTGGAGACTATTTATCAAGCGTCGGGAGTTTTGCTCGATTAAAGACGAGGGTATTTAATTTTAGGTGCGTTACTTTAAGTTTAAGATTTTTTCGAATTAAAGGCTGGTTTTGATGTTTCAAAATTAAAATTACGATAGTTTTATAGATGTAAACATTTGAAAAAATAGCTATTTTATACGTTAGCTTGAAAAGTTTTCGAAATGAAGGCTGGTTTTGGCGTTTTAAAATTAAAATTACAGCTATATACCTAAGCGTATATGTAGAGATTTGGTAAAAAAAAACAATTTTTGACTTAAAGAGAAAAATTTAATTTTATAAATTTTGTACATGTACACGATGTTTATGATTTGTTTTAGAGATGAAAAATTTTAAAAAAGAAATGTTAGAACAACTTTTTATTTTGAATTTTGGCAAAAATTAATATTTTCCAAGTCTAATCTCACACGTTACGACATGCTTAAAAAAATCCAAATAAAAATTTTTATACTCTCGGGTTTTAATTACGAGCAAAACTTTATCTAAATGAAAACTAGTTTTTATTAAATATTTTCGATTACCCTTCTATCAAAAGTAAAATTTTTATTTTATTTTTTGACTACAATAAAATTTTTAATATCTGGTGAAGTAGTTCTAGCGCATGGTTTTACTTGACGCTCAATTAAGATTTGATTAAAACAAATACAAAGGGTATGAGTTTTGAAAAAATGTTACTGTTTCAAAGCATAGTTTTGCACTCAAAAAGTATGATATATAAAAACTCGAACGATTATAAACGATCAAAAACGTCGCATTGGAAAAAGTTTCAAAACATCTATTGCAAACGTAGCATTTTAGATTAATAGGTCACTTATAGATCGTATCAATTAAAAACAACGAACAACGACATTTCTTTTTATTTTAACTTTATTTATTTTAATTTAACTTTATGATTTTCTTTTCAAATCAATTTAAATTTCTTTTACATCTAACGCCACAGTATTCAGCTTTCAAAGTTACGAGCGCATTTTTAAAATAACTCAACAAAAAAAAAAAAAAAAACGAAACGGTTTTTACTCCACAGCCACCAAGTACGCTCTTACCAAAGCGCCTCGCTCTCTCTCTCTATCTCTCTCTGCTAAAATTTCTGCATTCCACTCCAAAAAATCCCGAATTTCCAAAAAACACTCGACCTCCCGTATACCGAGAGCCGCGCGCTGCATCGCCAAATCCAGTGCGCACAATACAACTCGCGCCCTTTGGACCTCCATTAAGCGACGCACAATGGGCAAAGAGGAAGCTTTCGGGGCTTTCGGCGAGTTCGGCCCCGCTCCGAGAAAGGAGAGGCGTATGCAATTTCGAAAGTTACACGGCGCCCTTCCTTTCTACTCCTTTCTTTCATAGCTAAGCCCGCGGGGCGCGCGCTCGCACGCCCGGCTCGCTTTATTTCCGGATCGCGAATTCATGGCACGCGCATCCTAGAGGCGCGCGAGCGCGGAGTTTTGAATTTATTCCTCGGACGCGGGGGTGGAGAGGGAGCTTAAAGGGATAGGAAAGAGGCGGCTTTCTGCGCTAGTTTCTGTTCGATGAAATCCGCGGGAACGATTAGCTGACGCGAGCGCGTTGCTAATTTCTTGGTATTGGTTGAGATGGTGGACGGAGTGAAGGTAATTTTTTTAGTTTAGGATAAGTTGTTTGATTGTAGCTTATGACTTGAAAAAATTAGGGAGATTGATTAGTGAGTGGATAAGAAGGTTGGGGATGTTAAGAATGTTTTTTGTTTTTGGTAATTTCTGCATACTGATGCAAAATGAGTTTAAATGGCTCTTTGGATAATATAAGTGGAGCAGCAATTCCATTGATTTATGTCCTTCGAATTGAAAATAATTAATTTAAAATTTAAATTGCATTTGAAAATAATTTATTTAAAATTTATATTACAATTAAAATTACAACCTTTTAGAATTCGGAATTTAATTTGACAATGATATGCGAACAACAACAATGATATGCGAACTATTTATTTGATTTATTGACTATTTAAATAATGTGTTAATCTAATTTTCTGTGTAATCCTAATAATAGTTAATGTAATTAGATTATCATACGTGAATAGACACGTCAATTGAACAGATTTGAATTTCAGTCCAACTCATTGCAATACATTCCAGCCCATGATTTATATTTCATTATTTATAGAAAATGAATTATGGAAATAGATTTGAAAATTAGATTAAAGTTATTTACTAGGCCTTTAATTATATTTAATGCGAATCTTTTAGCAAGAAAAATTGAAAAATTTGACAAAATAAATAAAAATGTAGACTAAAATAGATACAGTGTAATGTAACTTACATTTTTTGCGTTAAGTATAAGTTATAAAATATCCGCTTTTCTTTATTAAAAAATGTATTTACTGCTTTTTCACACACGAAACTTTGTGGTAACAAAAATAAACTTTTAGAAACTGTCTTTTTTTATAAATGTATATGGTCTACGCTTATATGTGTGTGCGTGCACAAGTATTTATATCTGCATTTTGAACGCAGTAACGGAAGGTCGTAACCCATTTTTCTCATTATGTAATGCTTTGAAAATATTTTATTAAAAAGCGTTAACTTTAAACTTTGAATACGACTCGCATTACCCTTACCCGTATTTGAATAAAATTTGAAAATTCATCCGAATTTCTAAATAATTTTCAAGCCAGTGAATAGCTGTGAAATTTTAACCACCAGAATGAAATTTGAATTTACATTGCGGTACATCCTTGAATACTTTCAAATTCTTTAAAATCTTTTCTTTACTAGCGGACAGCCTGTAGGAACTGTATTTGTTTTCAAATGCTTTTTTCTTACAATTAAAACTCAGATCTGAATTTCGAAAAAAAATCCGAGCTTGCATTAAAAAATCTATGTCACTGAATTTTGTCCTATTCAAAAGAAATTTTGCTTTAACGAGACACATTCTCCAAGTCGCTCTCACCTCAGAAAAAGAAACCCTCCGCGATCGACCTTCAATATTCTCGCTCTCTCGAGCAGACGTTTTTCTCTCTCGGCGTGGCGGGACGGGAGAACGCGTCCTGAATTGAAATTAAAAGGGTGGCAGCCGCTGGTGTTTTATATATATAAAATATATATCAATTACATTTAAATTAGACGCGTGCTTGGGCTCTCGAGGTCCTCCGGCAAGATAATGGCTGGTCGCATTAATGCAAAAAACATGAGCTCGTAAAAACAATTTCCGGGGCTAATAGAGTGAGATAGTATCGAGCAGCTGTTGCAGCCCTCCAACAGTGATAAATTCCGCTGGACTTTTTTTTTCTCTCGTGCTTCCCGGCAAAATGCGTTTGCGTGCAAATGCAGCGAGACGAGAAAATGCGCGTGAATTCGCTGGTGAACACGCTATGCTATGTTTCTTTTCATGCTATTTTTATTTCAAAGGCTACTTTTGGCGAGTAAGGCGACGCGTTGGGTGTGTATGCGGAGTCTGGAGTTTTATGCTTTTTGGTTTTACGCGTTTTTTGGAAGTACTCGGAGGAGCTGGGGCTTTTTGTTCGTTTTTACGAGGTGTTTTCCTGCTTTATTCTATAGCATTATCAGATTCTTAAGAAAGCTCGATTTGGTACATAATAAAAAAAATCGTGTACTAAATGTCAATTTTATAAAACTCTTTTATAAAATGAATCATATAAATGACGTACCAGCTTATCGCATGGAACTTAGCCAGGTACTTCAATTAATTAACAAAGAACGCACATATTCCGAATTTCATCAGAAAACAATCTCTTGGCTTGCGCTCCAATTCTAAAAATACCATCCGTCCGAAGCGCTGTAAATTTTTAGCAATAAATCTGCCTGAAAGCGCGGTAACTCAGTCGCAATCGTGAGAGAGAGTAAAATTTCCACCCTCTCCCGATCGACTTGTTAACACGCATCCGGCCGACATAGAGCGAAACGAATCACAGGGCCAATATGCGCGCTCGCGCGTCCGTTCGTTACGATTGTAAACAAATTATTCGCTTCCGGTCTGACGGAACAACTACCCTTTTTTTCTTCCCGTTCTTTACAATCCAGCGCCGCTCAAATGGAATATCGATTCCGCGGGCGTTCAGAAATTTTTTTAATTATCCCCCGGCCAAGATTTATGCGCTGGAAAACTTGCGTCTTCATTTCTTTAACTGCCAGCTTGAGGGGGAGCTGCTAACGGGCGGTGCAATACTCGGCGGGCGCGTGAATTCCATTAAAAGTAGTTGGCGGCGAGCGAGATTAAGGCGAGGCTGTTGACCGATATTATTCGAGACGCGCTCGATTGGCCGGCGAGCGATGCGCCGAGTTTCTCCTCTGGGGGCAGCTCGTGTACTTGTCGGGGTGAAAGTTTTGATAAAACGGAAATTGAGGAGGAAATTGAATGATTCGGGTTTTTTTAGTTGTGTCGCGAGGGATGCTGCGATTGGATCAATTTTAAGTTGGTTAGAGTACTGTTGAAAAATTTGTGTTTGTGTTTTAAGATAGAAAACTATACGCATAGTGTGTAGAAAAAGAAAGAAGAAATACGCTGATTTTAGCTATAGAACTGAAATTATACATAATTTGTGTATTTTCAGAACATAATTTTAATGCGTTCTTGAGTCCGGTTGTTAAGACGAAAAAGGGATCCAAATTGAAAATTCAGCAGTAATCAATTTGAAATTGATTTCAATTCAAACATTTAATAAGTATTTAAATTTTAATGAATAAAATGAAATTCACAAATTTTATGCAAATTTATGTTTAATAGAGATACATTTGTTTTTAAAATGATTTTACATTTTGTATATCCTCACTTAACATATGGAATTAAACTCGGATACGTTTCATATAAAATAAATTTAAATTAAATTAAATGCAAAAACTGTATTTTAATCTCGCAGAAAAATTGAGATTTTTACATTCTATTGTGTATTTTACATCAATTTATTCAAAATATACAATTTTGAACGGTGTAAACCAGTCGTAGACGAAAATTTTAACCTCTTGTCATTTAAAGGTCCACTATTTCGTAATAAAAATTCATACTTTTAGTCACACGTGTATTGATTTTTTTTTGTTATAAAATATATGTATGAAATGATATTAACATAAAATTTTTGAAATAAAGATTTTAACAGTCCTTTTTTTATTTCTGTGTACAGTTCCAAATCGTACACTTTGGAGGCGTTTATTTTCTATTCTTTACGCCGTCATGCGAATCATCTGGGCGATAATGGAAAATATTTAAGTAAAAGTAAAATAATACAACCTGTTAGTTTGGTATTACTTTTCGCTTCATAATACAGATTTTTATTATAATTTTTTAATTTTTATTCGGAAAATTTAAAATACTTGCAATATAAATAATCTGCATATTCAATATGGTAAAGAATAAAACAAAAAAAGTCATTTTAGAATAAACATTATTTGCTTACTTTTATACGATTTCTATCCTCTTCTTCACTTTTTGTGCGTTGGTCGGCAAATTATCACTTCACATTCACAATTAAGCTTAAAAAACGTGAAAATCGCGCATGTTTTAAAAAAATATACATATTGTCAAGGGGGGCAATTCTAATACTATACTCGCTATACTTAAGGACATTTCCTTCTCTTCTCTCTAGCATGCGAAACTCTAGAAAATTACAGCCTACTAAACTTTTATCCTTCCTCTCAAAGCCCCCCTATATTTCCTTCACTTTCCAGCACAATAAAAGAAGCTCAACCGTACACGCGGCAATAAAGTTACCTCGTTGCACGCGTGGGCTCGCTTAAAAAATGATACACAGCGCACCGAAATCCCAAAGTAAGTAAACCTTGCCTCTGAAAATTTTTTCAGAAAAAGACGCGCAGCGAAATTTTAGCCTTTTTTCCTCCCTCTATGTACAGTGCCGCGGGAGCATCGAGCGAAAGATGAAACGGCCGAGATAGGCGACTTTAATACAGTTCGTCCTTTTAGCGGAGCGCACTCCGGTAATACCGGAGTCGCGATTCTCTCTTTCTCTGAAGGAGGATAGAAGATGGGGGTTTAAACGGGTCAGGCGACAGTACACCCCGTCGTCGTCTGGTTTTCTCTCTTCGTTCCACTTTCTCTTAAACAATTTACGCGCGCTCGCGCAGTCTGCGAGAGTCTTCAAATTGGACTTACGTATAGCAGCGGGATTGCGAGTATTCTTCGCGCTCGATCTGGTGGGCTGATTTCTTGGGGACGCGTGTCTTCGACATGTGTTACGAAAAGGAATGGAGAGCTTTGAGAGAAAAAGTGTGAAGGTGTTTGTGTGTGTGTGCGTGTCGGTGGGTGGGTGTGTGTATGCGTGACTGAGTTTGATGAAATTTTTAGTTGTTTTTGTAAGGAAGTTAGTAAAAAACTATACATGGTTCAAGGTGTATTGAGTTTGATTACCTTCATTCCCTGTAAAAATTAAAGCACATGATTCTGACCAGATTTTGCTCGTCTTTTATCTCATAGACTGTACATAAGTAGTAGTACGTAAGTAGGGCTGTATATAGTCCAGGGAATCTTAATCGGATTCCGGTTCCACTTTTCGTTTTACCCACATGCGCAAATAATAATTATTGTAAATCATAAGAAATTGACAGAAATGAGAGTATTTAACTAGTATCTATTCTTTTTTTACTATCAAATTTTTATACATCAATAATGAGATTGGCGATCAATCGGTTGTAGTAACAACGTTCCGCGATTACATAAAATTTTCTCCATAGCAACTACTTACGCAACTGTATAACGAAAGTAACAAATTGTTTTACTTTCTATAAATAGTATAAATATCACTAGCTGCTGTATTTTATTAGCATGATGACCGTCATTATTATCCGAGACAACGCTTTTCTGCAGAAGATTGCGCAATACATCACGAAAAAGTGATTAATCATCTTTAATAAATCCAACAAACGATTACAAATCACCGCATCTCCCTTTTCTTACACACGCATGACACATAAACCTTATTAAATCAAGCACCCCCACCCTTAAAAAAAAACCATTATCCCTCGTACCAAAACATCGAGTCAAGTGGATGACAGCCATTCAAGAATACTCGCACTCGTCGATAACAGAGACGTGTCTCATCTATGAGCAGTAGTCAATCGACTACGGACAAAAAAAAAGGAGAAATAGTTATATGAGACGTTCGGGGAACGAGCGAATGATTGATTTGATTCCGTCGGAGGCAGGATGTGGAAGACGTCGGCGAGAAAACACGACCTCCTTTCTCGCGCAGCCGAAGAATAATGACGCCGCGCGCGCCGACGAAAACTCCACGGCCCGATTGAAACAAGAAGGATGTCTCTTGGCGTCTCTATAAGCTTTCTTTTTTTTTGCAAGCGCGCGCGATTCTGGTAATCGTATCAGAATTGCCCGGGATTAAGAGGGTTATGCTTGTGTCGATGACTGGTATTTTTTTTCTTTTGGTGGAGGCTGTGGGTGGCTAATTAGGGATTTTAGAGGGAGATTGGGTAGTTATGGATTGAAGGAGGTTTGGAGGATTTTGCAGTTGATGTACCGCAAGGTATTCCGGATATGTAGATCTGAGAGTTAATTTTTGCAGTTTTTATAGATTATATTGCACGTATAACTTGCATTATCGATTTTACTAATTACTGAACGTTAATATAGAGTAAAGGGACAGTACAGTGAATAATTTATCGCAAATAATGAATAAATTCTATGTAAACAATACGTTGCGACATAGATGGGGAATACCTAAGCAAATTGGTATGGAGAACCTTCGCTTAGTTATCTAAATAAGCGTTAATTAATTGTTAAACATACAAAAATGAATGACATTATTTGGGATAACAATGATGCAAAATTATGTAAGCCCTGAGAGTAATTTATACTTTCTATTGACTTAAACTACGTATCAAGAAATAGCAAATAGCGACCGATTCGCTGCATGAAATCGAACCAAAAAATGAGAAATTTCCATTTTCTAGAAAAAGTGTAATAGAATAATTAAATAATATAATAGATGAAAGTTTATTACTATGTACCCAAAAGTAAAGATATTATTTTGAATTGTTTCACTTAGCTCGGTATAATAAAATGCATTGCATTATAAAATACAATTTAGACTGAGTTTATTTCAAGAGAGGGTTTCTGCTTATTCAGTGCCACATTCCAGAATTATGAGGTCAAATTCAAATTTAGGAAAATGCTTGTCGCGCAAGCTCATACAATTTGTATAAAATTTATAACAATTAGCTTAATTCTAAACTACGTGGACATAGACTAACAGAGATACTATCAGTTAGAACATGACTTAAAATGCACAATATGTCATACGGTCACAAAACAATCGGCAATAATAAAATTGTTTAACAATATCCTAATAGTTTAAATAAAATCTCAACAACTTTTAAGAATTCCGTAAACTTTAATTTTTATCGAAACCACTTCATTCCTCAGCACACTTTAAAAATTACACCTTCACACCACGTAGAGCTAAAAACGTTTAAAAAAAAAAAAAACCCCTCTCCAGGACTCCCACTCGTATTCCCATCGCACCGGCAACCGACTGACCCGCTGCTCTCGATACACTTTACCCGCGCGTGACGACGAACGGTCTATACTGAATTAGCGCTCGGCCCGCTCTCTCGGCCACTCAATTTCCGCCTGCAGGAAATAATTTATAAGTCCACAGCGGCGTACGCTCGGCCGCAGAAAAAAGGAAGTGAAAAGGAAAGGGCTGACCATAACGAGCTAAGCGAAGGCGTGGAAGCTGAAGTTATCGGCCCTTTGTACGCTCGATGGACGCGATCCGATAAAGCCGTGCCGCGCACGCTGCAGCGCGCCCCGTTAACCGCTTTGACCCTACGTCTTGTGGGTAGGAGGGTTTTTTTTTTGCTTTTTTTTTATGGAAGAGCGCCGTGATTCGTTTGCGTGTTCTGGAGGGCGTGATTTTTTAAAAGTAGCTTTATGAAACGTATGCGGAGCAATCGAGGTTGGCTTATTGAGTTGAAAAGTTAGGGAGTTTGGAAAAAGTTTGCAAGAAGGCAAGGTGTGTATGTATGTTTCTTTGAGAGAGTGGGCGCGATTTTGTAATGCTGAAAATTTTACTCGTTAGAGGGTTCTTGATGGAAGTAATGTAGGAGCCGGAGATTTTAGGGTACTTATTATTCAGCCCTTGTATCTTAATTAGTCTGCCCTAATTATGGAAAGTAAGCTGAAAAGTATGATGATTCTGGCGGAAGTGGGCTGCTCTTTTAAGTTAATATTTGCTGTTGAGAAGAAATTAAAATAATATTGGTATCAATTTTGCAACTTAATTGGCTGACGTCACTCGGACTCTATCTACTTAACAGCGAAAACCAGTCGACTATCTATTGTATGTATTAAAAAATATTTTGCCGCTGCCTCCGCTGCCATATATAAGAATTTTTTTATTTCAGAAACTAGCCATTATTTCAGAGGGTTTCACGTTATTTGTTTACTATTTAACATTATTTTTTAACATTTTAACGTTATTTTCTCTGGTTTAACGATGTTTTTGTGGTAGTTTGCGGTATTTTTGCGTAATTTATTGAATATCCCCGTTTACATCCAAAATTAGCTGTGGTTTTAAAAATTTTCATATTATTTATTCACTTTTTAACTTTATTTTTCCTGAATTGACGTGGATTTCTTGATGTTGACTCTTTATTTTGAGATATTGTTTCTTAATTGTCATACATAACATTTTGCAAATTATTTAAAAATATTTTTAAATAAATTAGAGTTAGAATTTTGAAGTAAAACATTTTTTTCAACTCAGGTTGAAAAGCTATTTTCTTGTTGACAATCGCAGTATGCAAAGTGCCTCATTCACGAAATTCGACGTGCGGACTACGTAAAGTAAATAACTTTACCCAGTGCTCATTAAAGTGCATAAAGTACACGAATTAAGCAGCAAACCCCAAATTCCGAGTATTGATTTGAAAAAATAATGTACGTCCCATAAGCTTTAGAGCGTAGCTAATCCTCACATTACTGCCTCAATAGACAAATGTGTGTATTGTGCAAACAAATTTGAGCAAATTTGTTTCTTTATAACGTGGTAACGTTGTCACTCCCATCGAGAGCGAAACTGCGCTCAATAATCAAATCCCCTACTTTGAAAGCGTGTATCGTAATTTACTATGATACTCGTATCTGAATATTGCCTATTTTTGAACAATTTTTGATAACTAAAACTGTATAATTAATCTAAATCAGAAATTTAATAGTATTTAGTTGAATTTCAATCGAAAATCCAAAACACGGTTTGTACGCTTGTCGCTGTTTGAAATTTCTACGAAATATATGTTGCGTATCTAAATTTCAAATTTTACTACCTCGTAAAACCTGTTAGCTTTATGAGCTTTACAATAATATAAGATTTTCGGAAAATATTGCCGAAATAGAGATTTTATAATATAGTAAAGTAACAGTTGTTGTCAACTAATTGTACAAATCATTGACTCATTAATAAAAAAATTCAAAAACTTTAGTTGCTAAATTTAAACAAATAATATTTGTAATTTAAGCGTTACTAAATACCTTATTTTATACGATTTTTCTTTTAAATAATGTCTTACTCTCTCAAGCTGATTTTGAAATGTACACTATAACGATAAGCTTGCACATACTTCAGTTCTTTTCCTAAATTCACCGTCATTTTCCTATTTTTCCGTTCATCCCTTTCTTTCGGCGTAAAAGTAATAAGGAAAATTTTCTTTTGTAAGACAGAGAAAAATCTCTTAATCCTCAGTTCCCCATGTATTTTACAAGTTTCTCTAATTGTTCCGCGCATAAGTGAAAAGCAAAGTTTAATTGACTGTACCGGGTTTGCCGGCTAAAACACAAGAGCGCGCCTCAACTTCACTATCCTCTTACCTTCATTATCTCTTTTTCGCCTCAACTTACATAACATTAACGTTACATCAGGGCGCTCGAGCTCGAAAGTTATTTTGCTGTTGATAAATTCAGAGCGTTACGCAACGGGGGGACCCCGAGAGCTACGGACTCGTAACAATGGAACTGCAGTCGAGTACGTTGAGCTCGCGGGGTGGCAACGAATGCAGACTTGATACGTAACAAAGTTAGCCCTGACGAGTTCGTTTATGAGATCGTGGACTATATTTACGAGATCTAACTCGCTCTTTGTCGAGGAATTCTGCGGGGGAGTTTAAAGTGAACGAGGCTATCGTTGAAATTTCAACTGGTTATTATTCCGTTTAAAGATGGGACGTTAAGCGCTCTGCTTTAATTAATAGTTTATTAAATTAATGCGTAGAAAGTCCGTTGTTCAGCTGCGTTGTGACATGTTTGTTTACAAATTAATTTTGAATCTATGATAAAATATTTTAAAACATTTAAAAATTTTTATTCAAAGAACCCTGCGCCGATATCATTAAACAATCTAACTAAAGTGAAATTGCTTGAAAATCTAGTGATTTTACTTTTTGTACAAAGAATATCTTCTATCCTAGGGACTTGGAGGCCTTTAACTTAATCTTATTTTCAATGTTATTGGTGTGATGTCCTTTCAACATATCATCTTGCTTAAAATGTATTTGTTATTAAAAATTTTTGAACTGCTATAACATAGCCTTTTTGTCTGATTATATTCAGCCACAACTACTTCTTTTCAATAGCATCCAAATTTATAGGAAAACTGTTTTTCGTTTTAAAGTTTTATTTTCATTTTCAACTTAATTTAAAATTACCCAAGATTATTTATAATTGATTAGTGTTATAAAATAAAACATATCTTTACAAAATTCATACTTCATAAAAAACATTATCGACTCTAGAAAACAATGAGATCTTAACAAAAAGCTAAGCACAAACCACTCTGCCGCACTTTATCTCGACTTCACAACTCCTGCCGCAAAAAATCGAAAAAAAAATTAGCAAGCAACCCGCTCTTTACCCTAATAAAAAAAAGAAGAAGGAAAAAAAATCATCCTCTTCCTTCGACTCGGCGATCCGCAAACTCACCGGCTGGTGGCCCTGCGCTGAAAACTTCGGCTTCCAGCCTCGACTCTTTGCCGCGCGTTAACGGCCGCATGAAAGTCGCGTTTCGCCTCTCTCGGGCTCAACTTTTCGCGGACCATTCAAATTCGACTCGAAGGCTACCTTTTCCCAGCGGCTGTACGGCAGCTTGTATCCCGCGCAAAGAAAATGGAAAAAGTTGCTCCCGCAGGCAGCTTGCCTCGTAATTAAACTTGTATCAAACGCGCGCGATGCGATAACAAAGCAGAAGGGCAGTCGTGGAAAAAAGATGAGAGAGAGAGAGAGCGCGCAAGTTTTGCGCCAACTTGCGTGTATCGCACGATGAAATATTCAAAAGTTAAGTTGCGAGCTGACGTCCGCGTTAACTCGCACGTTTGGTGCTCTCATGGAGATTTAGCATTCCCACATGGAAATTACCTTGTATATAATTTGTGTATTGTATTCAAAAAAGGATTATATAATCTACAAATTCTTTTATTATCCTGACAGATTGAATTTGAGATCTTCGTTATGGACTAAAAAGACCAAAAAAAAATGTCTGTTTTTTTTTATTTATATACTCGGTAAAAAGTTTTGTAATTTGTGTCAATTTTATTTAAAAAACTGATAATTTGTATAGCACTTGCGTAAATTTTAAAGTATCTAATAATAATTTTAACTGAAGAAACAGCAGTACATATAATTTGTGCATCTAATTTTTACGCGTTTAAATATAAACTTATGATAAGTGTTTGAATTCGAACGGATTTTCGACTGTGTAATTATTGTGCAAGTTACTCGAGATTTTTTCGAAAATTTACACGGTTCGCTGAATGTTATACTGGGTCACTCTTGTTAGCTACAAACTAAATTAGCTGCCTGGTTGGTCAACGATTTACTATTACCGAATTGGTTACCGGAGAATTTTACACGAAATAAAATACATAGTTATGTCGAAAAATGTAAAACATCAGTTTGATTTAAAGTGCAGTTGTTTATTCATTTATAAACATAAATATCAGTCAGTAGATCTACTTTTTAATAACGAATAAACAATTAGCTACAAGTTAACCTGATTTTACGAAAATTTCAATATAATTTAAATTCAATCTATCAACATTGTAAACAAAAGTTTGTGATCGTTCTTGCAAATAATTTATAAACAATTTATTTACAATAGAGACGGATTAATTCCACGTAAGTTGTTAAATTATTCTTGAGCAAACGCTCTGATGAAGGACTGCATACTTTTGCCTTGTAAATATCGTTATTTACGATTGTTGTTTCTGCGAGTAGCTTGATTGCGGTTGTTAATACATGTTTGTTTTTCAGATTAAAAGTTTTTGGAACATTATAAATGTGGATTACCAGTATTGCTGTGGTAGAGATCTTTTTTGATGAGTAATTAGTATGTCGAAGATATAGCATTTGTTTTTGTAGTTAATAATTTAAAGTATTTTGCATAAAAAATTCCATTAATTTCTGTTCGTAGATTTTAAAATTATATGTACGAAGTTGTTATGAAGCTTTCTATATGAATCCACATCTTGATTTTTTATTTACTAAAAAAAAATCATCCACGAACAATCGATTCAAACGTTTAATTAATGCTATATATTCTGATAATATTTTACAAAATGCATTTGAGTATATATTTATTATAAGGTTCAAACTTTGGTATGGTAAATCGTTATTATATCTTTATTGAACAGAAGCGTATTTGTATAGTCTTTACTACCAGTAACAAGTAAAGCAGCAATTCTAAAGAATCGCTTGTTCAAAACTTCATAGAGATGCATCCGCAATAATGCAAAAAGAAACAATTTTGAAAATCTGAATAGGCCGCTCGTGCACTCGGCATTCAGGCCAGAGTATCAAAGCCCATTCGCTTATCCCGCTGTTCATCAGTATAATCTTCGCATAGAGCGTAAAAATGTAACATAAAAAAAGGCGTCTCCCGCTGTAAATGATATTCCCGGAAAGGCAGGTGTTTAAATCAACCTTTAAAAAAAAAAAATTCGCGCGCGCGCGTAAAGTCGCGATTTATCCGGATGTCATTTTGCATTCATCATTTGAAATCGCGCAAGCCGCAGAGCGGTGGCGCGCAGGTGTGCTCAGTGACATCAAAAAAAGCCCTTTTCACTAGACCCTTTACCCTCTTTATAATCGCTCAAGTGATTCTCGGTCAAATGTGAAATGGGTTCAGTCATGCCTTTTATGAATGCCGGCGCGAGAGCTGCTTTTCAACACCCCCCTCCCCCCTCCTTTTAAAGCTGCCTGCGGAGAGCGCGAGCGTAAAAGTGAAAAAGAACTCGGATAGATTATATTTTTGGACGTGCGCTCCGGTTAATGGAGTTTCGATAAATTAGTTATACTCGCGTCTAAATGTACTCTATCACGGAGATGAAACTCCAGTGGAATTATTAAAGATAAAATGTTTCGAGCTTTTTTTACTCAAACTAAAGTTGTTCTATTTTTTTCTGTTACAGGTGAGGATACTTTACAAAGCTTGATTTACTCTGTTCTACTTCGTAAGTAATAGACACTCAATAATATTAATAAATAATTTTATAATATACGCATTAGATATTATACTTTTAAGTTTAATATTAAAAAATCACAAATTTCTCGTCTCAATAGAAGAAAATCACTTTCGTAACAAACAAAAATTTCCAAGATCTAAAAAAACACTTCGTGTTCTATCTATCCTCCCTAGAACCGCCGCACTCGATCCCCAAAAGAAACCAGCGCCCTTCCACACTAGTCCTCATCAAACAACCCTTCAACTCTTCAATTCCTGCTTGCCTCACTCCCGCTCCCATAGGTTCACGCGCCGCCAACAGCGCGTATCAAATGCGCACGCACTCGCCGGCGGAAAACGCGGCGCGCCTGGCCGTTAATTCGATTTAACGCTGCCCTTTCGTTAATGCAACTCGATTAACTCGGCCGGCGGCGACGCGAGAATCGCCGAGACGATTAAATCGCCGCCTGCGGTCGGCGCTTCTAGGCCTCCTGGCTAATTTGCATTTTCACCGGCAGAGCATCGAGTTGCTCTAGCTTTCTCTCTCTCCCTTTTTCCCTCTCTTTGTAGTTTCGAGCGTCTTTTCTTCTAGCCGAGATCGAGGCCGGAAGCGAGGGCGCGCTCCTCTTTTGTCTCTGGCTAGGTGGTATTCTCTTTTTTTTTCGAGCCAGCTTTTGTGTGAGAACTCTCCCTTTTTGCGAGGCTTTTTTTTTCGTTCTTCGGTGGATAGTATAAAGGGCGGCGCGTGTTTACCTAGCTGGCCGTGAGGAATTAATAAAGTGGGCCGCTCTTTTTTTAGATTTGCCGGGTTAACCTTGTGGAGGAGGGGAGGATGGATAGGAGGAGAGTTACGGCAGAAAGGTGAAAATTTCACGAGTTTTTCGGACTCTGCATGTGAATTCTGAAGAGAACTTGAAACGTTGTAATGAAAAATGAGAACGAAGTTGGATGATTGTGGGTAGAGGGAAAGTTATATAAATGGTTGGGCGATACAATAGCAGAGATCGTTATGTGTAGCATAATTGTGTTTATTTGCAAAAGTGAAAAGGTTGTATGCTTAGTTGAAATTTAGTTTGAAAAAAAAAAGATTTCCTGAGTGGAAAATGATTGAAACTATTATGTAACTATTCTGAAACATAAAAATGCAGAGAGTAGTCTCTGTTGGCATGACGAGTGGAAAAATTCACGAGTTGTCAGCCCAGCAATTGTGTTACATAAATTTTATTTGGGTTTAAAATTATCTTTTTTAAACGAAAATTATTAGAGATTTTATATTGGTTTATCTTTTTATTTTAAGCAATACCTTTTACGAAGCTACAAACATTATTTATAGGAATACTTTATCAATGCTAAAATTGAGAAAATAAAAATAAAAAAAAATAAAGCTAAATGACAAAATAACAAATATTAGTAGCAATTTTGTGGCTAATCTTTTCACTGCGGTATTAAAATCACATTTTTATTTAATAGTCAAGGCAATCATCAAATAATAATAGCTCGTTAATCAAATATAAAAGACAAGAAATCAAATTAATCTTTCCATTCGAATTAACTTCTAAAATTATTTATCATTACAACGCAATTAATAATGATCTACAGTCATTAGGCACAACCTGTAGGGGAGTCTCATATATTTCCGCTATAAGAAAAAATAATGTTATTAAATTTTTTTCAGAATTCCTTGATAAATTTTGCTAAAAATTTAATGAATTACTGGTCTTACGGAAAGAAGTTAACAGTTTTATTTTTAACTTTTCTTAAATGTTTGAGGTCATAAACTCTATGATTAAATATTTTTAATGATTGTTTTTTTTTTTTTAAACTTGTGTAAATAATTTCTTTTGGAAATTCCACAAAAGATTTTGCTTAAATTTTGAGTTTTCTTGCACTCCTACTAGGAGGTGACAGTCTTATTTCCGGCTTTTTTATTCGTTTTAAGTCCATAAACGCCCTAATTCAATAATTAAAAAAATTCATTCTTAGAGAAAATCTTGAAAAACATTAATTTTTAGAGAAACTTATTCAATAAAGTTTGTAAAATTTTTAAAAACACAATTTTCCATTCTCAAAAAATTTTAATAAAAAAGCAATTCTAGAAATAATAAACAAAGAAATATCGAGTTTTTCCAACAGTTTTGCAACTTTACGTGAAATGCGATAGTGCCTAGCATGCCGAAAAGAATTTTTTCGCTAAGTCCAACCGCTATTCAAAACATTATAAAAACCATGAAGCATATCACACACAGAGACCAAGAAACCCAGTGCATTCCAAAAATATATTTTTTCAAAAAAACGTGGAACCTTCCGCATATCAAACCTTCATCATTTACCTGTCCAAAAATTCAATATACAGAGCAAGAACACATCAAATACGTGAAACTAAAAATAAGCAAAACCAGCGTTCATTTTCCCTTGAACCATAACTTCGGAAAACGCCGACCGCACATATCTTCACTTCTCCCTCTTGTTTTCGAGCGTTATATTCCTTTTTCTCCGGCGGCTTTTTCTCTTTTTTAATGAGGGAGAGCGAGAAAAATGGAGGAGGAAAGTCGGTGAAATTTTTATTAGCGCGGTGGTAATTAAGACTGCGCGCCGGGGTTATTCCAGCGTGTGTTTGCTTTATTCGCTGGCGCGCACGACGCCAGCCCCATATACATGCAAACATTATGTTATAGGAAGCTGGGGAAACGAAATTTTTCTTTTTTCACGCTCGCGCCTGCAAACTTTTATCATGCGCACGAAAGTCCTGCGTATTTTTTTCCTTTTTTTTTTAACCAACGTGGAAGAGAAAGAGCTGCAGCGATTTTGCTTATTTAATTTGAGTAGAAAAATTTGGCTGATTGTTCGACGTTGCGCTAGCGTTTTTGCGATTTTAGTTGTTTAATTTGAATGTACGGAAATTTTTCGGGTTGTTTAGCGAAGGGTGTTGGCGCGCTTGAATAATTTTGGGTAGTAACTGAGCAATTTAGCTTGTTTGCAGGCGTAAGTGAATGAAAAAATATTGCCGCCGTGAATAATTAACCTATGCTGTTTACTCGCTGAGCGTAGTAATTGTTAATTAGTTATGTTGTGTAACTGAATTATTATTATTTTCTATTTGAAAGTTTTTCAATTAATTTCAAAATTTAAACTTATGGTTTAATGATCTCTTATATAACGTTATCATTAAATTCTAATAAACTATATTATTAATTTGTTTTCATAGAACATTGAATCGGCGGGCTTTAATTTATTGCTTACTTCACGTGACAGACGAACATATAATTAATAGTGTTAACAAGCATTATTAATAGACTTAACCACATTATTACTCCAACATAACCCGCTTAGTAACTAATTCACCTATTTAATATTATATCATATAATCCTTCGAAAATCAACACGAACCCGCCTCGCAAACAAACGTAATCCTTCGTATATGAATTCAAATCTAAAATCAACCATCTAAAAAAACACCTCCATACTAACAAAAAATCACATCGACCCACCCACACATTGCGAAATTAACACTACACCCACCCGATTCGTCAAAACCCCTCAAAAACGCACGCGTCGGTCGCGCCGACCGATACATTTCAGGCCTCGCGGCATTAACGTTTCAATTAGGCCATCGGCGCTCAAAGGCCCGGCCGGCCAAGTTTTCAGAGCGAGGGCGACGGCGAAGAACGATGTCGGCGGTTAATTATCCTTGAAGCAATTAGGCGCCTCGGCGCGCAGCGGAGGCATCGATCCGGCAAGTTGCAGCTGCAGCCGCGCCGCTGGTTTCTTTGGGGGGCGAGGGATCGTTAAGTGATAATGCGCCGCGATGCGGGGGTGGAGCGCTGGAATGTCGCGGCATTGGAATGTGTAGGGTGGAAGAGGCTTTAGTAGCAGCGAATTCGCGAGGAGTAAATTTATGGGGGCGGGGGAGCGGATTGCGGGCACGCGCGATGCCTCGGCGGGGGGGGTGGGGGGGGGGGGGAGGCTGTTTACGGTTCGCGGGGCGTTATTGCCGGGTTAGGGGGAATTAGGAGGTGGTTAAGTATGGGTTTTCGTTGTTTTTTTTGTAATTTTTTTTTTTTGGAATAATGAGGTAATTACTGTGATGGAATGACGATAATGTTTTGAGGAGGGAAAATTTGCACAGCGTCGATGTGAATTTTGAATTATTTGTCAGGCACATTCGTGCGTCGTTCATTGATTTCTGGTTTATCTATATGAATAATTTATGTCGATATAGCGTGATGCGTATTAGCTACTGCAAACACGTGAATGTTAGATTGATTTTAACCATAAACAGTAGATATATAGACATGAATTAATAAAAATAGCAATGAACGATTTTGTCAATATTTTATATCCACAATCTTTACAGCCATAAAACTTTAACTTATTTTATTCTAATCTATGCGTAATGTACGGTGCGCTCGCAGAAATCTTGCCCCAGTTACGTCGCGCGCTCGAGCGGATCCATAAATATCCCCTATACGCTCCCGTGAAATCCCGTGTGGAAATCCATGAATGATGATACTATATAATTATATATTGGCCCTGCGCGCGCTCGCACGTCGATGCGTATAACTCAACTTTATATAGTGCGGTCTTTATAGGCTGCCACCTATGTATTTCCACATTAAATCATACGAAATTCTAAAAGGTTTTTGTGTCTAATTGAACGTTTTGTATATTGCATTTGGTTGTGGTTCGGTATCTAATGGTTTCTAAATGTAAAAGAAGATTAATCAAATTTTGTTAATTAACAAATGTTAAAATAATTTTAGCAATGAAAGTCAATATGAAGAAATTAATAATAACAAATATCAAGTATTTTAAATTTTATTAGATTAAAAAAATACTTTTTAAAGGAGGATTTTTTAAAGCTGCATTAGCTCGGTGTCTCATTATATTTATACATGATAAAACCTCCCGAAAAATTTATTTACCGAGTTCCCTTTCTCTTTGAGCAAGTAAAATTTAAAAAGTATTAAAAACTCGGAGTTCCTCTTCGGACTCGCATCAAAGAGAAATTTACAAAAATATTTCGCTCTCGCAGTCGCAATAACCGAAAATCCAATTAAGCCTCTCAAATAAAATACCTCCGAATGCTTCACACACACTCGCACCTACACACATCCCAGCCACCGTTCGCTCTCTCCCGTTAAAAATAAATTCGCACTACATAAAGCTACACCCTGCCCGCCCTCCCTGTCCGGCCAAATTGTCCTTCGCAAAATTAAAAAAGTTCGGACTGCAGGAGAATCGAGCGCGCTCGGCGAAAGGCGACGGGAAGATTAATATCTCGCGACGTTCGCTCCCCCCTCTATCGTGTCCAGGTGCGCGGAACAAAGCCTCGAGAACGCCGATAGAAAGAGAAAGAGAGAAATCGAAAGAGAAGATTAATATCGCTGCGGGACGCGCGCGCGCGCGCGCGGCCAGGTGCCTGGAACAAAGGACCGATAGAGAAAGAAATCGGAAGCGGCGGGCCAATATCGTCGACTGGCATCTTCATCGAGTGTCTTTCTACGCGGAGAGGAAAGTTTTTCCACCGCCGCCGCTGAGGCGGCGAGGCGATAAAAATTTCATGGCTAGCGTCAAGAGCGACGATTGAGCCTGGGGTTTTTGAGGCGGGCTGGACGCTTGGCTTTAAGAAGTCAGTGCTGCTGATGGAGGGGCGTGGAAAGGTGAGGGTTGAGATGAGAATTGCATAATTCGGTTAAGGGGATGAATACATCATCGTCGGAGGAGGTTAAAGCTTCGTAAATTTTTTATACTGATACGTTTAGTTTATTTATGGAAATGAGTTTTGCCGCTTTTTGAGAACTTGATTTCACTTCTGGCAAGCTTAGATTGCAAATAAATAAAGGCTAAAAGTGCTTTTCAATTTCCAGTTCGTTCTGTAGATTAATTAAACAGAATCCAGGAAAGCTGAATTTTCGATTTTCCATCCTACAATCAACAACTTATTTCAAAATCCACTCGCGAAACATCCGACGAGAGCTGCAGCAGCATCGAATATTAAAAGCAGCCCGGACTTCCAACACTTCGGCTCCGTTTATATCCATTATCCCACTTTTTAACTGACTCCGCTCCATTCTTCGCGGCTTCCACTACAGAAACTTATCGAGCTTCGGCAAAAATTGATGAATACTTCGAGTGCTTCTTCCCTCGCCGTCAATTAATCGACCTCTCCTCGGCTGTAAAAACTCTCCGCTAAAGACTTTCGACGGGAAAAATCAAAAAGCGCAAACTTAATTAAAAACCTACCCCGGCAATAAAAGAACAATCAACGCCCGGCTTAATACACCCGTCGAAACAAAATTCATCTTCGAAGCTCCTTCAACTCGCCCGTTACTACTCTATTATTTCAGCAGCCGCGTGATTAGCAATTAGCGCTAACAAGCTGACATACCACGCGCTACCTTCTCAGGAAGGAGTAGTACGTTTTAACGGTGTACATGTGGAGATGCACCTGTATGCCTGCGCAAGTTGCGCTGCTCGCGTATATTTACTTACTTTCATGAATATGCGCGCCGGAGCAGTTGATTTGAGGGCGCCGCGCGTGCACGCGCCTGTCTTCTGGCTTGATATTTTGGATTTTAATTCGCAATTTCGGGAGCTGGGCTGGAGAATTGGATTTAGAGGTCGTTCTTGGATTTTGTTGCTAATTGCAGGCTTGGTTAATTATTCTAAGTGAAAGTGCAGGGAATTTGGCGATTTATGGATTTTGTAGGAGCTCGTGACTGTGGAGACTATTAAAACTAGCGTGACGACGGTTTTATGTTTGTTGCAAACTTTCTTCATGGATAATGCGACATAATAACATTTACCTTTAAAAGGAATTTAAAATAGGCTTTGACGTATTTCATTTAGATTTTTAAATTGAATTCTCTGATTAATTCTATTGAAAATTGCGCTTTCATTTTAAAGTCAAGCATTACAATCCCGTCACATTGATTTTTGAAATCGCGAAAATCGGTGATGCACTAGAGAGCGGCATTGTATGCGGATCCGCGTAAATAGGACAGTATGCAAAGTGTTTTAAATGAATACTTTAGCGATCTTGTGTTGGGATGAGGGCAAAGAAGTATGAATGGAGCATACGAGTGCGCGCCCGAATGAATAAAAGAATATTCATGCGAATGAAATGTGGTAGAATTTTGAAAAGAAATTTAAAAAAAAAATAAATGCAAGACATATAGGCCACGTTTTATTAAACGACGAAGCTGCAGAAATCAGTATTTCTGTATTCGATAATTACTATGATTTATTATATCGTGATGTTGCGATAATCGACGCATTTAATCTTCCGAGTTGAGGCGACTTTTTATTTACAGCTACTCGTAAAGATGAAACTTCCTTAATTAAGCATATTTTTAACGTTCAATTAATTCATAACAAGCGCGAAAAAATGAAATTTATCAAGTCACGCTAATTGCAGCAACATTAATAGAAATTGTTTAAACATTCTCTTTCATTCGTTCCACTTGCATCTTTCACAAATACTTTAAAAATGCGCGTTAATTGCCCTCGCGCTGCAAAACGCTCCTCACGCAATTCAAGCCCCCCCGCTAAAATATTTATCAATGAAAAACAGCCACTTAACACCCGCACCCTTTATTCAAACGTAACCAGCCTCCTCCACATTGCGCACAAGCGTTTCTTTTTCAACGCAGCCGGGCGTGCTGTTGTCGGTCTCTCCCTGTGGTTGGCTAACTTTCAAATTAGTCAGCGCACGCACGCGCTGGATGATTAAAGTTTTTAATTAACGGCTTTAATGATTTATTAGCTGAAGCAGCGAGAGAAACGAGGAAGCCTGGTTAAATCTGATTATCGCTTTATGCGGACGAGGGGAGGATGAAGGCTCGTTATGTGATCGGGGTGTGATGAATGTTTAAGATCTGGATGAGCGACGGGGATTTTCAATCGAGATTAGATAAGGTTGAGTGTTGTGGTTGGGTTAAGCAGATGGCTGGGGTAGAGGTTTCATGTGACTTTGATTAATATGTTGCATTAATAAAAAGAGTTTGGGAATCATTTTTTTGTTGGATTAGTGGATAAAATAGTTTATAATTTTTTCTAGTTTGCACTGTGAAAAGTATGTTAAGAAAAAAGTATAATTTTATATTTATTAGAAATTTTACGATAGACGAGTAAGGAAAAGTCAGGGAGTATTCTGGATTAAAACGCAATATTCAATGTTGCAATAACGAACTAAAACTCTGACAATAAATCAGTCAGTCTGTCACAAAGCGTATCATTTATTTGAAATTCAAAGTAATTCAAATCTGCTTTTACGATTCCTACGTAGCATTTAATATTCTTCCTAATATATGGATGATCTACTCAAACTTTTTTATTTTCTTTTTATGCGTGTAATAAAATGTACACTAGAGCATAAAAAGTTTTCACGTCTCAACATCGCTTCTTCAATAAAAGCAGGTTTATGATGCTTGTTGCACTAAGGATGCACGTTTTCTCTGTTATGGGTAAGCACCGATGTTTTCCTGTAACAATTAATCGGTCAGTAAAATAACGAATGTTTTATTCAAGGACTTGCTATGTTAATTTCGATATTTAAAGCTCTGGTAGAATTTTTCTCTCATCAATGAGTGACTTTTTTTCATTTCATAACAATTTTTTAGACATTTTATGAAAAATGAGCAAATTTTATCATAAAGCGAATTAAATAAAAAATATTTTACTTTCTTGAAAAGGTATTGTTTTCTTTAATAAAAAATATACGATGTAGTGAAATTACATAAAATATACCATTTATCTACAGTAACATGTTTATACATTTATGAAATTGTGAATTCTATAACAATAAGTATACATAAAAATCAAAAGTACCAGTATGGATATTTTATTTCTCGATCATTTTTGTGATAAACTTTTATAACCAGCATAAATTCCAGCAAAAAACAACATGCAGTAATGAACAATATTTGAAATATACTATTTCAAAATGTACTTTTTTGTAAAATTGTACTTTAAATCGTATTATTACTTTTAAAAAGAGTTACCGCTTCTCCGTTTATAAGTGACCGTTTCGGTCTTCCTTTCTCTTGTCAGCGCCATTCAGCTTTTCTATAATGCATTTAATTGCTTACATCTTCTTTTTCGCGTCAGTCTTCTTCTTCTCATCTCTCATAAATACACGATCGACACTTTTAAAGCTTTCTGTTCTCGTCATCTTGTTGATAGTGCAGAGCGCAGTATTTTTAAAAGGTTTATTTTTTGATAAGAGATTATTTTTTGAAAATGAGCATGCATTTTAATTTTTTTGAATTTAAAATATTAGTAGTACTCAAATGGGAAAATATATGCTCTAATCGACACTTGAAATTCGAAATATTAACATTTGTGTTTGTGTTTTTACAACAATATAACTTCAGCTTGTGAGTAGTCTTCTAGATATTTACAGAAAAGACTAGCAGGGGCAGCTACAGCACAACATCTGTCATTTGATATTGATAAGGTTAACGCATAAGTATTAATTTATAATAGAACTACCAGTTTTACACTATTATCAATGCTTATTCATTTTTACATATTTTTTAAAAAGAAATAAAAAATTCTGGGATCATGGCAATTTGTCAAAGTTGTTTCAAAAACATTTGTTTACTATCAAAAAGACTTATTTGTAAGTTTTTGAATTATTTTTTAATACTTTGCTACATATGCAATTCTCAATGATAAAAGCAAAGAATGATGCTAAGAATCCCACTACCAAGACAAAAATAAGAAAATACTGATATGAATATTGTAATAATAAATTTTCTTCACGAGTATTTATATTATAATTTGAAACTTTTAACTGTTTCAATACTTTTATTCGATATTTTGCATGCCATTTATTATTAATACCTGATTGAAGTACACGCATAATAACAGTATTAAAATGATTGGTGTAAGGTGAATATTTTGGTAACTTATAAGCTTGTGAAGCTGCCCAAAAGCAAGGCTCTGCAAGCATCATTTGTTTTTTTCCTTGTAAGCGTTCATAAACGTAAATGAGCGATTCTACTGACTTCTTTGTTGTTATACATGTTATATTTCTATTGTTCATTAACTTTTGTGGACAAGAATTAAAATTATTTTTTATTGGTATTGCTTTTCTTCCTAAACTGTAAAAAAATTCATTAAAACAAAGACTTAAATTTATAACTTTTTTATTTTCGAGAAAAAATTAAAGCTTGATAATTTCTTAATTTTTTTTTATTACAATAAAAGTTAAAACTTACCTTTGCAGAATCGTATTATTTTGCTTAAATGTAATATTATATAGATTTTGAAATATGATTGGAATCAAACCTGATTCATCCAAATCTTCGAAAGAATTAAAAGGCCTTACTGAAGTTCTATCCATTGTTATACGAGATAAATGACTAAATATCATAGAGGAGTAAAAAGTGGAGATAACAAGACAACTTCCAAATATAAATCTCTCTTTCATATTTTTTGATTTACCGCGAAGTGCTGCTCCAAAAATTAAGAGGCCAATATTAAGAGGATTCCAAAATTTAGTGGTATTTTTTTTTAAAGTAAGTGAAAATATCCACACGGAACATACTAAGATAATGATAATTACTAGTCCAAAATAAAAATTCCATGTACCATATATGGTAGTTATTTGAACAATGGGAACGAGGGCACAAATCGAATCTATACTCACATAAGATGTTTGATCAACCTTTAAAATAAAAAGAGAAAATTAGTAACCTCACTACCCTGGTAAATATGTTTATATTTAAAATTGTTATGGTTAAGCAATAGCATTGAATCTATTTCACTAATGATTAACTAGCTATTAAATTGAATCATTTCTACTATGAATCATTACTTCAGAAAAACTCTATCTAACATATTATACAAGAAGATACATAACTTACATTTTGATCAAAAAATGAACTAAAAATAAATGCACTAAAACCCAACAAGTCTATTGTACCAGATATAACTTCGGCTAATAAACCAGTAACAGAGCCATCATCGTTAATTATTCCGTAATTATCAAATGTTACCATTTTAAGATTCATTGAAAAATTGATACTTTTTGATAATACTGTTAATAATTCATAATCATATTCATTAATGTTTTCATTTTTCACAATTTCAAAATAAGATAAAACAACTCCAATACGTAGTTCAAAACCGTACATATTATATAATTTATTAGAGAAAAGCATAATGTTAGAATTGTAATCCTTGTGAAAATATTTTTTTAAAAATGGGTTATATTTGTGAATCTTTAGTAAATATTGTAAATGTCTTTCAGTGCTTACTATACTTTCAAGTTTATTATTATTTAAATTTTTGTGAACGTTATCTGTTATATTATTTATATATTTTTCAGTAGAATTCCCTTTTAAAATGATTTCACAAATAACAACATCAGATAGCAGTTTTTCCCACGCATATTTTAAAAAAGATTTGATGTTTATACTATTTTCACTAATACAAAAAAATAGAAAACGAGACTGATTCTTATTTTTGAACATTGACTTCAAGAATTCTGTATACTTCTTTTCAAATTTAAGTAAGCTTTTATTAGATATAAAAATACTGACAAAAAGAGCTGAAGATTTATCTAAATTATTCGTATTATTAGAATAATAAGTTTTTAGATTTGTTATGTTATCGTAACTCAAAAATTTAGTTGGATAAAGGGATATAAATGTTTGACTGATAAAATATTTCAATTTTATATTTGATTTTTCTTATCTATAATTAGAATCATTTGTCCAAGTCCAATTATTTTAGATAAAGAATTTATTAATTCAATTAATTTAAAATTCTTATTATGTTCATTATTACATGAAATTAAAATCAAATTGATATTGAATATTAGAAAAATGAAATTCATAACTTTCTGTTGCTAATTTACTTTGCTTTCTTATGTAGACTGGAAAAATGTGTTTTTTTTCTACATCTAATTTGGTAGTTTCTGAAGTTCACTATGTATAATGTAAAATCAATACCCTTTCATAATCAACAAAAAGAATTTTTAATTTAATTTACAACACTCTATTAAATTTCTTTAAGCAGGAAGTCTAACTGTAGTATTCAATCGATAACTAACTGAAAATGGTTTTTTTCAGAACTTAAAATGTTTATTCAATTTCAACAAATGTTAAAGTAAAATTGTAGAAATTAAATTATTAATCATTGAAAATTGAACAGTTTCAAAGATTTTATACAGTTACAATTTTTTTTATTTACTGTACATATGCATTGTTTTCTAATTATGAATACATAAAGTTTATGCTCATTTTTATAATAAACATCATCTTTTCAACACGATTAATTTCTTTGAGATCCAAAAATCGTAACATTCTAGTTTTTCCATATCCTTCACGAAAAAAAAGCAATTAAAAAATCACTTATTTAATCAACTGCACAACGCAACCTTCGCCATTCCATCTTCAACAAAAGCAACGGAAAAACTCTTTCGAAGTCGCTAAAAAAGCCGAAACCCACAGCTTCTATCTCTTCTTGCTCGCAGGAATTACGGCAAGCGGCCGCTCGTAAAGTTTACGGGGTTCTTTGCTTGCCTATCGTTTGCGCTAGCTCCAAGCGCGCGCCTTTGCTTTATTTCATCGAACTGCGGGCGTTCGTTAAGCCTCGCGTCATTACGTACATCTCATTCCTTCGAGCACTTCAGCAGCGCGCGGCATTTAAACGCACTCTCCGCTCTTTTTTACCGCGCGCACGTCGGCTTGGTATTATTTACGAGCCGCGCCCGCATTTACCTTTTCTTTCGTTTGAATATCTGCTTATGCGGATAGGGCTTTTGAATGCCCGCTCGGGGGAGTTCGGGTTTTAGTGTTTTTGAGAGGCGCTGCAGGTGAGGCCGTAACTTTTGGCATGTGGCTGCTTGAGAATTTAGGGGGTCGAGGGGTTGAGTTTTCGAATTTGCGCGTTTGGAATTTATTTTATTTTAGAGATGGAATAAAGCCTTTTGTTTTGTGGAAAATTTTAATTTTTGATAGAATGGGTGTATAAATGTAGAGTATATTTGCGAGCATAAATGAAGGTTATTTTAATTTCAATGACGTGGTTTTGATTTGTTCGATCGTCAAGTATTTAGTATATTACTACATCAACAATGCATTTCCATTTATTTATAATAACCATATTTCAATATAAAATATACTATGTATTAAAATGATAATATTACACATGATTATATATTGACATATTATTCGTTCGAAATAACGAATCAATAGATTATTGACGTATCTATTTATTTGGATTGGAATTGTTGTAAATGGTGATTAAAAGCTTTTAATTAGACAAAATGATATCATCCACTTGAACTAATAATTTCAACAAAATTAAAGTAATGCGCTCATATTTTATATGGTAATTTCATCAATAATACTTAATTGGATAATACTAATTGAATAATACTAATTGAGTTTTATAAAATGGCAAATAATTCTAATTAGAAAGATAATATTTCTCATTATAAAATTACTACGAATTTTAAAGGTCTAAAAACGTTTGGCTCATTTTGCACAGTATTTTATACTTTGCGGTTACTTGTATACGTGAACGTGTACTGCATGAAGTTAAAATTTTTCTTAAAGTTAGAAAATTTAAATCATAAGTTTTTAAAGTTTTCGGATCTAGGTTATATGTTCCTCTCTAAAGGGGTAGAAAACATAAATTCTATACATTTAAACTTTCTGTTAAACATTTTTGAAGGAGAAAGAAAGTTTTCCTTAAAAATAACGATACACATAAGCAATTACTTATTGATTGCAAAAACGATTCATGAAAAGCACGAAAATACAAAAAAAAGTTAAATCTAACATTTAAATCATCGGGCCGTATCTACAATCCCCACGCAAAAACCCACCCTCGTTCAAAGCAGCGCGCAACGTTTTCGTATTCACCCTTAATAAACCACGCATCTCCATTCAGCCATCTAATCGAACACTCCGGAGAGAAAAAGCACTCTAGCAAAACGAAAACAGCGCAAGGCAAAAAAGGAAGAGTAAAATAGCGCACGCATGGAGCTTTAAAGGAATAAAAACAGTCTCTGCCCGCGCTGGGGTGATGTAAAAAGCGCGCGCACCTACAACCGGGGTGAGGTTGGAAGCTGCTCAAACGGAAAGTTCGATAGGGCGAAGAAGCAGGAGGAAAATAAAGACTCGCTCAAGGCGAGTAAAAAAATCAGACGGAGCGAGAGAGAGAGATACTCTTACGCACGCGCCATTTCCATCGGCCGAGTGTTTTTCATTCGACTAAGTGATACGTCCCTCCGCGATATTGAGACGTTCCGCGCGCTGTTATCGTCGCCCGTTTACGGGCCGCGACCGCGCTTTTAATTCTTATCTTCCGGAGCCCGCGGGGGCGTGACGCGCTGTTTTTTTTTTTTTTTCCTTAAGCGCGGCTGATTCCTTCTTTGTTCACTTTGATGACCGCGCGCGAGGCTCTTAACGGTTTAACGACCGGGCGCCGCGGAGTTTTAGTTTTATTTGCCAGCTGCTGAGCGAAGGGATAGCTGGATGGGAGGGGCCGTGGGCTAAAGGCCGCGTGATTTGTGGGATCAAGCTGGATTAAAGTTACGTTACGACGTGGTAATAGTTTGTTTTCGTTGTGATTTTTCACTGTGTGCGGGTCGTTGCGGTTTGAATGATTGTTTTGGTAATTGTTTCTTTACGGTTAAGTGCGACGTTTGCGCAATGTGTGTAGTAGTATTTTTAGAAGGACTTAGTTAATGCTGTTTAAATATAGAAAGCTTAGGTTGCGTTTGAGTGGCAGCTGTAGCAAATCAAGTTTTTAGGTAAATTATTGGAAAATGTGAAAAGGGTGGTTCTGAATTTTTAGCTCGCAGCAAATACATTTATTCGACTTTTCAAGCATTTTCTACTTCGATAGTTATAAATGTACTTGTCATGTAAAATCACGAACTTGGAAAGGTATTTCTTCGATTCCTTTCATCAGTTTATTATGTAGGTCAGAAACTTTCTGCATAACGGACCGAAAACCACATATCCATTGTGATCATTTCTGCCTCGAAACTATGCTCGTTCATACTGCGTGTTTGCATTTCTAAAAAGTTCGAAAATTCGAGCATTCGACTCTAAGTTTTCGAAATTGTATACATCGCTTCGCGAAAAAAAATCTAATCCTCTTACATAATGACATAGTGTTTTCGCATGAAATATAAAAAATTACGTTTCGAAAACCACTACCCTCTTTCTTACTTCAAGAACTATATACTACCAACCCAACCAGCAACCTCTCCCACGCATCTCAAATCGACATTCCAAAAAGTTCCGCGTTCAGCCACAGCCCGCCCATTCCTCTTCTCCCATACACTCCTCCAGCAAGCATACGGCGTTATTAAAACATACGCGCCATATTCTTCGAATTTCCCGGTGCGACGTGCGCAGGCTTCGACTTCGAAATTAAGCGGGCATATCACGTAGAGATAGAGAGCTGTATGTACGAGGCTAGCTGTATACTCTCTCTTTCTCTCTCTTGCTCGCGTTCGCGATGACGTGACGCGAATTCTCACGGCTGCGGCAACGTAATTGCGCTACGTGCCCTTGTGCAGCGCTCGGATCATTCGTCGGCTTGTAGATCGCCACCCTACGCTGGGGGGGGAGTAGGTTTGCCAATGGGGGTGGCCGCCGCGATATGCACATCGGCGAATTCACTCTGCGGCTATATATGCGCTCGGTGTGTATGGGCCAAGTGCGGTGCCACGCACGCAACGCAACCTGGCAAATATATACATGCGTTTGTAAACGGCTGCGGGACCAAGCCGCGCACACAAACGGCCGCACGCCTCGGCTATAAATACATGTTTGAAGTTTGCAGGCGCGCGGGGTTTGACGTGAATGCAATGCGCAATTGATGCGAGAGAGCCGAGGCGTAAAAAGTGGCTGTTCGAGTGGAGGAGGGAGGAATGGCGCTGTGTTTCTTTTGAGGACAGGGAGGAGATGTAGGGACGACAGGAGCGACGCGTTAATACGACGAGTGGAGCCGTATATAGCTGGAGCTTTTCCAGGCGGCGGACGACAGGAGGAAAATTAATGATCGGCCGAGACGCGCGGAGTCACGCCGCCCTCTGCGCCTTATCACTTCATCCGTTTATCGAATCCATTTTCTCTTCCTTTAACGTCGGGGCCCGCGGTGATTGGCTTCTTCTTCTTCCTCGTTTTTTGTTTCTCCCTTTTTTTTTCCTCGCTGCCTCGCAGCCCGGGCGGCTAATGGAAAAGCTCTTGCTTCGGCAAATTGAGCAACAATGTTGTGCTCGCCAGCCAAAGTCCCTTTTAATGAACTGACAATTTTACCCTTTGATTGTAATTAATTTTATTATGAAAAGTTTCTTTTAGCGGGCAAATGTTTGGTTTTTTCCTCTTTCATTACTCGCGTGTTTGGAATAGTTAAGAAGAGTCGATTGGTTGGTGATTATGTTTACTCGTGCATGAGGGACGTCGGCTTTATTTTTCATTATCTATTTTGCATATAGTCGTAAAAGCAACAAAACGTTGTTTTATTCATGTTGCAATTCAATTTTGGTAATAACGAAGTTCGTGTGGCATTATCTGATTCTTGCAAAAGGCGTAAAATTAGCCGGCATAAATTAATTTGTTTTGTTGTTTGACTGGCCAATTTGTTGTCATTAAAATCATGGAACTAAAAATGAAGTTATTCTCATTATTCATAGCAGTTGCTGTCTAATGAATTCGAGAAATTTTATTAGAATATCATTCATTAATCACAGCTTTTATACATTTATTTGTATGAATCTGTTGAATGATATAAATTATTTTTTCATTTATTAATTCATTATAACTTAGACTAACTGTAAAAAATGTTTATAAAACAGAAATAAAAGTAATATACATTTATAAAATATTCTTGAAAAATAAATTTAAAAAATTTAGAATCTATTGCTTTCTTTTTTTGATAGTTAAGTGAGAATTAAACGTTAAGTCTTATTTAATTATTATTTAGGTCACTTGCATGTATTTTGCTAATTATATAACTGGGTTGAAAATTTGCTCGATCCTGTAATGTGATAATAAGTTGTAACCCGGGCACATTAAAGCATCTTCATAATCTAGAACAAGCAAAATTACACTTAGAAGGAGAGGTTGCAATCTCTGATGAACATTAACGATTCAAATTATGAATATAATTTTTTATAGTAAAATGAGATGGCTTGTTTCTTTTTAAGCATAAGATAGCTTTCGCCAAACACGTTTATGTTGCAGTTCTATCCATCCACTCAGATGCGTGGTATAGAGGACAGCCTATTAAAGTCGCGTTTCTACATCACTATAAGCCACTAACAACCCTCAAACATTAGAACATCTTAATGCTAATAAAGAAAGGTTTATACTTGTTCCAGCCTATAATTATAATCTAATATTTTATTATCAATAAAAAGATTAAAAAATAACATCAAAATTTCAATATAACGAAATTTCAAATTGCACTATTATCTTCAAGTTAATATAAAATATTGCCGATCGTATTTTATGAATAAAAGGCCTATGACATCGAACCGGAAGCTATTTTCTACATCATTTGGTATCAGAACAGAACTCCAGAAATTTTATAAAAATCGATTATCTGAAGACTGGAACCTCTTCTTGTTAGAGAGTAAATACTCCGGATATTGAATAACCAAGTTTTTTGAACCATATAAAATCCACTTGTAACTTTTAATACAAGAATAACTTAATATTTCAGATCAAAAACATTCCATTACGACCATAAATCTCTAACCAACCATTTTTTACCACAACCATCATTAAATTTCATCGTTCCACTTCCCAATCCCCCCTCCTCAGCTCTCCCTCAACCATTACACCTCCCCCGTAAAACGAAATCCGCCCGTTCGTTTAAATCCCCTGCCCCAGCCTCTCCTCATCTAACCGAATAACCCCAATAATCTGAGATGACGCGTCCGGCCCAAGCAGAATCCGCGCCTTCATTACTTCAGCCTAATATCGATCGGCCGCGCCTGTAACAACGCGCACCGCCTCGGATTACACGAGCCAATCAAACACGACACAGCACGTCCCCTGTGCTATATAATGGAGCCGCTCTGTCAATAAAATCGGCCAGCGTGCGTTGGTTTAAATAAACCGAGGATCGCGCGTGCGAATTGACTCGAGAGAGGCGCTGGGAATTCGCGCATGAGCTTGAGTACGCGCTGTTTGGTGACGTTTTTCTTTTTTCGCGGTCGAGTGACCGCGCGCGCGTTTAATATGGATGAGAGATCGAGTGACGAGGGGGTTGAATTAGCGGTGGGATGGATTTTTCGGGGTTAAATACACGCGAGTGGTGAAAGTTTGAGCGGGGAAATAGTTGGAGTGCTGATTTGGGTTTGATGGAGTTGGACGGGGGTAAATATAAAGAGAGAAAGCGCGGTGGTTTCGGATTTACATAAGCGCGAGTAGCTTAGGTGTTTTGAAAGTACGAGCCGTGGAATGAATTTTAAAAATGTTGAGTGATCTTGAAATGTTTGTGTAGGGATCATATTTCATGGTAATTTGCGAGATAAAAGCGAACGTTTTGTCTCGTGAAACTTCTTTAGGCCATTTCCATAAAGATGGTTATCAAATGATTCGATAGCGGCTTATTATGTTTACGAAAAAAAAGAAGGTTCAACAGATTCCGCGGTATCTTTAGTATAGCAAAAAATTCATTGCCTATAAATTATGTTGTTCAAAAGTCTTTAAGAAATATCATTCTTCTCCCGAGTCCTCTCTGTTACAACGTACCTCCTAAACATTATCTAACCCATTCCGCTCGCTTAACTACGAGATTAATAGTATTTTAATAGCACCTGCATCCAACTACGTCTCCCGCTCAGGCCGAAACTGACACCCAAGCTCACGCACGTACTTACGTACAATTAGTCGCACTCCCCCTTAGAGGTGAAAAAGAGGGGAAAGTATCTCTCGTGCCATCATTAATCCAGACATTCTTCCCTTATTTACGCTATTGTGTGTAACCTGTGATGCTCTTATTAATAATTACGCAGGTGCTCGTCGTTCTTGGTATAAGTAGGTGCGTATCCGCGAGTGTTGCAATATTAATTTGCCAGGGCTTTTGAATGCGGAATTAAGTGAGGTGCGCGAGCGCAACGAGTCAAGCTCTCTTTCCATGCTAAGTGCAGCGACGATCTTCTTTTTTTTCTTGAGCGCGTCGTCGGATATCAAAAGGTAGAAGCGGGGATTAAGTTGAAGTTTTATGGGGAAGGGAGACGCTTCATGCGTTTGAGAAGGTGTGTTTTTAATTTATAATACGGTAATTACGTTAACGAAAAGTTATTTTCTTGAAAAATTGTATATTCTTATGTTGTTTTTTTTTTTTTTTTTTAATAAAGAAAGTTTAATTGTTATTTTTTGCTGTAGGAGAAATTAAATTGTTGCATTTATACAGTTAGCAGCTTAATTAATTACATAATTAATTCTTATTAAAACTTTCTGTAGATGTAACTCTTATTGCTTTAGAAATAGCACCAAAAAAATCTCATACTATCATAAATACCTGCGTCCATGCGAATACAGTTGGTACAAAGTTAAGAACTCAATTTGCTTAACACGTCATCTAATTTTCCGGAAACGGATAGTCGCAAGTTGATTTGTCATCTGCTTAAATAACTATGCAGTGCAGTTTGCATAGTTATAAGCATTTCTGAAATTGAGATTTTAAGATGTAGAATCACCAGCAGTGCAGCTTATGATATAAAAAAACGATAGGATATCCACATACAAATTGGTATTACCGAACTTTTCGAATTGGAGGTAAAAAATCTAAAGATAAATTCTCCCGCAATACTTTATTTTCGACCTCTAACTTCTAACACTCCCACAATTTCCGCAGTAAACACAAAACCGTATTAATCTCAAAATCCAAAAAAAGCCCTCGTAAATTAAAACCGTCACGACGATTGACCGAGGCTCGCGTAAAAATCCAGATCAGGGAGTCGGATTAAACTTTTACACCACCCTGCAGCTGAAACGAGCCCGGACGTATACGTCCTTCGGAGCCATTAATTTATCACCCTTATCCTTAAAACCGTTAAAACAGGATCGCCGGAGGCGCGGCTCTCTTCTTTTGTCGCGCGCTCAGGGCGCTATAACGAACTTACATCGACGCGAGGCGAGGACATTAAAAAAATAGAATTTTCCCGGTATAATCACTTCAGTTGTAACGAGATCAGGGCCGAGCTAGGGCAAAGGAGCGCGCAGCGAAGATTCCTCCGCGGGTGAATTACGGAGCCTATCGAACCGTGTAATATGCATTATCTCCGAGAATATTCGCTGACTCGATGAAAAAATAAATCGATTATCCGGCGGAGGTAGTGCCGGAGTGGAAGGGGGGATCATAGTACGGAAATGCAGTACTCTAATAAGCGGATGGATGGAAGTGTTGAGATGAGTTAGTAACTATAAATTATTAAAGAGTTGTTACAGGCTCGCTGGGTTTTTGATGTTTTATGAAATGATGGATATACGTTAGATAAATTTGAAGTGAACGAAATTTTCTAGTATAATCAATAATGAAGAATTGCTTTTAGATGTTGTAAGTTACGTATAATTATAAACTAAAACTAGATAATAAAAGACTTGACAACAGTGCATGCATAAGCGGCCCATGAATCAGCAGAAGCAGTTTCTGTAGCGAGCGATTCGTTACCAGGTACCACTCCGCTCTCGGCCAGAAGAGTTAAAACAGCCAAACTGACCTCCTGCATGCCACCGGACCGATAACAAACGAGGGCCGCCGGGCGATTTCGTTCGGAAATCAGGAGACCCGTAATTTGCAAAGCAGTAAGGAGGCTATATGTAAATTTAACGCTCGCGCAGTTTTCGAAGCCGCGCGCGCTGCTGCACATATAGCTTCACGTCGCGCGCAGAGCCACGACTACCGTTCCTAATTGTGATTAAAAGTTTTGGCTCGATCTCCTCCCGATAATGTAACGGCTAATTTGCAAAGCGAAAAGCGGCCCCCGCTGGATATGTAAATTTTGCGTCGTTTTACCTCTATGCGCAATCGATACGCGCGTTTTCGGGGCGATGCTGCATCCTCTGTTCTAATTGTAATTAAAAGTTTGGCGCGAGCGCGCGAAAGTTGAATGTACGCCGGCGCCGACACGCTGCAAAGAATCGCGGAATTTGCTTTGCGCGAGCGCTGGGATATTGAAACTAATTATTTTCGACGAATGAAGCCGCTTAGCTGGGGAGGATATTAATTGCAGCTTGAAATTTTTTTTTAGTTGGTGGGAATTGCTGTTTGTTTTCGAGGGTTTAATTTGTTCTGGTCGAGGTAAACTCGCTTTTACTGAACTCATTTGCGAAGTTGTAATGCTTGTTTGTTAATGTAAAATTTGAGAATTTTTAAGATTTATTTGTAAGTGTAAAGATTATGAATTTTTAATACTTGTTTCTTAATGTAAATGTAAAATTTTCTTTAGATATTCATTAAAATTGTTAGCAAGTATTTTGAAGTAGGAACTTTGCGAAGTAAGTTTTTTAATTACCTTTAGAACAGACCACGTTTGATCCCACTCGAATCTCGCTCTTCTTACAAAGCAGTTTTAGCTTGGCGTTATTAGATGAGGGCGTGTACACTTTCCGTACTATAATCGGCTCAAAGGATGTAAGCTTTCTTTTTAATACGTGCTTGTAAAACTTATTGGTTCTGGTGGTATAAAAAAGGTTAATCTCTCAAGTAATGGAAAGGCTATGAAAGATATATTTATGGAATGACATCACGCCTTGATCATTTATCGTAAACTTTTAATTCTACGATACGCGTTACAAAATTTTTAAGGCGATCCTTTTCATTACTTAAAAAAATAAATCAAGAATTGGTCAAGAAACGTTATATAGTTTTTTTAAAGGTGTTTAATAATATAACAACTTAAGTTAATTAAATTACATTAATTACATTTATTTCATAATTTCATTAGTATTGAAGCTACGCGCGTGGAACGCCCTATACTAATTTTGCTTTATTCATTAATTAAAACAAATATTTGTTTAATTCTTTTTGTAAAAAAATTAGATAATAATTTATTACTGAGTGTTTACTTTTTATTTGATTGATTGAAAAATGTGTTCTTCTATTTTTTTTCTTCTTGATAAATTTATCTTTATTAATCTAATCTCTGTCAACTTCGTGGTTACATGATCTAATATTGTAAGTAGAACCACCCGAGTATGGTCAGACCATTTCACACCGCCACTACAATCATCAATTTTTCAAAGTTTCTTCACCACCACACGTTTCCTTAAGTATTTCCACATCCTAATCAAAACTATAAATTGCACAAATCACCCACTCTAAGCCCCCACCGGCCAATTTTTTCAGCCCACAATTCCACTCCAAGCTCAGCTCTACGTCGTTACCGCCGCGTATGAAAAGGCTTATTCTGATTAATCAACGTCGGGCACACATAGAGAAACGAGAAAGAGAAAGAGGGAGCTAGACAGTATCTGATTTACTGGACCATAAATATCTCTAATCTGTGTCAGCCTCCGTTCAACTCTTTTTTTTTCCTCCCAGTCGACGTCGGGGCGCCTGCGCGTCTGAATTATGATTTCGAAGTTTGACACGTAGCGCGCAAGCGAGCGGGTGATCTAAATCAGGGAAAAGTTTTCATTCAGCCCGGCCACGGATGCATTTCTCCTTCGTTTTATTTTTTTTTAACGCACGGAGGTGTAGCTTTCACGCACTCGAAGTCGTTCGCCCGTGGTTTGGGTGTATGAAAGGATCCGATTTCCACCTAATGCTGTTTTATTTGTCAGGTGAATCGCGTGTTTTTTGCCTTGGCTTCCCGAGGTGAATGAAATTAGAATAAAATAGAGGAGTAGGAGTTGGAAAAGTTTTTTCTTCAATTTTAATTTTACCGAGCTGCAATATTAGGAGCCCGCTGCTTCTGGCTGGCTTCGTGGATTTTCAATTTATTAGAGCATCACTTACCGTTGTAAGTTCTTCCATTCTAACTAGAAGAATGCTGATATCGGATCGATTCAACAATCGTAAATTTAACTTGCTCTAAGTCGTTCGTTTAGTTAAAAAAACTTGACTATAAATTTTAAAGTCGCGCTCTACCAAGTTTTTTATGAAGATGTAAACGGCACTTCAGATAAATTTATAAAATCTGTTATTGAACGGTAAATTGAACTTAGAGATGCAGAGGACTTTATACGTTTCTATTATTATTTCATTTTCAAAACATTTGATCAAATTTAAATGTTTTTATTTATATCTTTCCACTATATTCTATACTTTATTTGCTAAGGAACTATTTATATTCCTTGTGTACATCAATATAATGGAAGATAATGTGGAATAAATTCTAGTTAGAATAAGTTTTAAAGAAAAAAAGAATTATGATGTTGTAATAAAATACACATGGATTGAACAGATTTCGGCAGTCATTAATCAAAATACTTAAACTAAGGGAATTAAAATTGCCATCTACGATTTTTGTAGGTGCCCTCATTATAATTGTTAATTCAAGTTTTTAATTCCTCGTTTTTTTTTATATAAACGATATACCCGTTCACACCTAAAAAAGAAAAACGTTATCACATTGTCAATTCAGCTGTACAGCATTGAAAATCGTCTGCAAAAAAAATTGACAATCCCATCACAATGCAAACATCGAAGCCATAGCGAAGAACCTCGCTGCGCCCCTGGCAGCTATGTGTTCCTTTAAAACAGAAACATTCGAAACAGCCAGCCGAACGATTCCCGAAACACAATGACGATGCCTCGTACAAGCGCGCGCGACAATTCGGACAAACGATTAATCGGCTCGCTCCCGATATACATCGGCGTGAATATTCAGATGTGTCGTGTACACGTCCAGGTCCTTTTAGTGCATGAATACGATTTTTGCTGCGAGCGATGGGAAAATAATGTATTTAGTGCTGGGGCGATCGTAGATTTATTATTTCACATAAGTGTAGTAGTAGATGAAGTACTTATCAAATGGTTTAAGATTAGGAAGGTTAAATTAATTTTTAAAACAGTTCATAAAAAGGTTTATGAAAATGTTGAAAAATGTTTTAAAATACTAAGTACTAAGTATTATATAAAAATTTGTTAATTAATCTAATTTAAAAGATCGAGTTACAGAAGCCTTTAATAATTATATCAGCGTTAATATGAATTACAATTTTTGTAATTTTAACTTTTTACCGCGTTATGATTGGATTTTCCCGTTAGAATTATATGTTCCGCAATTAATTTTCCAACATATTGGATTCGCAAACTTATCGTTACAAAGTTAAAATCAACTTTTCCAAATGAAAATCCAGATCATTACGTGGAAAGCAAGACGCAATAGCAAAATTTTATCGATTTATTATTTCTGTTGGTTATGTATGTAATAATTTCGTTAGGTATTATTTAGGGGATTGCAAATAAAGATCTGAGTCTCAACATTATAATAAATATAACATTAAAATTAACTTATGACAGGATGAATTTACCGTTGGTATAATTTTTCTTATGAAATGTAGGTGTTTTTAATATGTATAATAATAAATATAAAAAGTTATTTGGTACAACATCAGGATCACCTATTATTCCAATATTAACAGACATTGTTTTTGAAAGTTTTGAACTAAACTGTTTTAATGCTAAACTGCAGTTTCATAATTAGTAAACTTTGTTTTAAATACAATTTTATTATAAATATATTGATAATTTGATCCTACGTGTGCTATAAAATATAATAAATAATATTAAAAATATATTTAATAGCGTCAATAAATACATATAAATTACACCAAAAAAATTAGAAAAAATAAAATAAATTTCCTTGATTCCTATTTCTTTTTTTGCCGGAAACTTTTTACATTTTTTCCCGCGTATCTAACCTTGTCTGTCGTACTAAATCCATCAAGCTGCAGCGCAGAATACTTGCAGTGTATTCTAATTATTTTTAAGCGTAAGTGTCTAGTATTAAAAGATTATGATATTATACATTCTGATTATCAGAAAAATTGTTTAATAATAAAAAATTCAGTATGTTTTTATTTTACAATAAGTCACATTAAATTTAAAAACCTAAAATTGTGGAATATAATTCAACTCATTACCAGAGAAAAAACTGATACCTTCCAATTTTAATCAACTCCCTCATCCTTCCAAACAATCACAAACCCTTACCAACCCAACCCACCACCAACCCGACACTCCCACCACCAAATCACAGCCAGCATCATCCATCCAGAATCCAACGCCACACCCCCAGGCTCTCGCTCTAAAAACAGCGTGTAACTCACGATCCGCGCTCACCGCCCTCGAATTGATCCCTATACCCAGTCGCGAATTCGACACGCGCGGCTACAAGCCGAAAACACTCGCGGATATTAGCTAATCCAGATAGCAAGAGGAGGGGGGACACCAGCTACACTGAACTACTCGCCGCAACGAGCTCTCCGACACATACTTTACGGTCTCGTACGACACCGCTAGCGACACACTTGTATTTTCGTGGCTCGCGCCTGACTCTGACCTCGCGGGCCCCCGGCAAACTAATGCGAGCCCCCGCGGCGATTTATCGGCGGACCGACAGGGCGACGAGCCGGAAAACGCGTCGCTACCTTTTTTCACTGCTCTCTCTCTCTTTTTCTCTCTTCAGGTTCCGCGTCCGTATCTACTGCGCTTTTTTCCTCTTACTATACTTGCAAGCGCGGCATCGAAATTCTATCGGTCAAGCTCCTGATCGCGCTGCCGAGAATTCCATCACGGCCTGCTTGCGCTCTATGGTAGAGGTGGAGCTGGAAGCTGGGAAGATAAATACTCCTCTCGGCCGTGTGTTTGTGTGTCGGGCTTGCGCCAGAGCAAAAAGGACAGAGTCCTTTAGTCCGGGCTGGATTAACGGTCCTGCTTTGGCTCTGTAGCTACGAGGGAGCTTTTTTTTTTTAGCTGCTGTGGGCTTTGCATCGTTAAAAAATCGCTGCCTTTTTTGGCTGGGGCTTTGATGGATTGGTTTTATGGACACGAGAATGGAGAATATGCGGGGTTAGAGATTCGTTTGGCGATGTACATTTTGCTTTGTGCGTAGTTTTGGACGGATGTTTAGGCGATAGTGCATTTAATGAATTTACCTGATAGTTTAAGAAATATAACACTACGATTACGTGGTAACATCCAATAATTATTTTAAAAATTTCAAAAAGTATTACATTCTTAGCAACAACTAAAGTAAACAAAGTAGCCAGCAAATCCCACCCATAAACTATACTCCACAACAAAATGAGCGCCCCGTTATCAGAACGAAACGCTACCATCCAACGAAACTACGCCGAGGCAAAAAGCAACTTTAAGCTCTCGCACGCGCCTCGTCACTTCGGCGTCTGCTTGTTTGCATCTCGGCGAGCAGACTGAAAGCGCATTTAAGGGAACGCGAGCTTACTTTGTCCGGGATTATGCGGCGCGCTGGTCCCCGGGGAAATTTTCACCGGCTGGTTAAAATCGCGATATGGCACATGCCAAACTCTGCATCGCGCGCCTGCTCTCATTTTCGCTATGGTTTTTCTTTTTTCCTCGGATTCCCATCGGCGCGGCAAATTATGTTACGCTCTTGTGTTTATGCGGGCTACGGTGTACTTAGACGACGGCGGAGGCTGGTTTGGGAGAGGCTTTTTTTGAGTTTGTTTATTGTTGCGTGGGAGGAGTTTGATGTGATGTTTTTCAGAAGGGTCATTAAATGAGAATTCCTTGTTTACATTGAGAGTGACGTGCGAGAATTAAATTTGTTTCTGCAAACAGTAAGCACTTTTTACATAAAAATAAATTAATTAAGAAGAAACTTAATTGCAAATGCATCCACTTTCTAAATAATCTCTCCTGCTTAATTGCACAAAGTCTAGCTCGCGAAAATTCGCTAAAAAGCGCCAGCGAAACCTCATAAATTACCCGAACCCTCAACATACCGTCCGGACCTTACCAACGACTCGGAATCCATCGGATTCTTAAGCACACCGCAAGGTAAAGTAGCAGCCGCAGCCGCTTAAAACATTCGAACCATCGCGCGCCATAAATCGCCGGGCCACCCCCGCAGAATATGACCGTCTGCTCTCTTCTCGCCCTGGCGCGGTAAAAGGACGCGCAGAAGTGGAGGAGCAAAAGCGGAGGAAAAAGTTGGAGAAAAGGGACGACGAAGCGCGTTCTCGCGGCTCGTTTCCCGCGTCCTATAAATCGTCGATTCTGAATAAAGACGCCGTGAGGCGGCGAGCTTAAATCTACCTCGCTCGCGCATTTGACTTCCGGTGTAGCGAGGCGCGAGACGCGCTAATTTATCATTAGAGGAGGTACTGGAGTTAAGGGCTTTTATTTGGGGTGAGGGTGTGGCTTTGAAGTGTTTGGAGTTTTTTTAAGAGTGTCTGGATGATTGTTTTAATGGTGTGGTTTTCTTATTGTGAGGGTGCTGTTTTATTATTTATGGACTATAAAAATAGTTGCTTGTTTAATAAATGTATTTTTTAAATTTTTATCCTGAAAAAAAATTATTTTACTTTTTCCAATAAAATATTAGTAAATCTGCGTATTAAAAAAAAAAAAGATTTTTTTTAAATATATTTACTAAAAAACAGGATTTGAGTGATGAATTCCTTTCTTTTTTTAGGTAGCTGAAAATTTTATTGTAGTTTTCTAATTTGATTGTTAAAAATTGAAAGAATCACGCTTTCCTGAATTTTCTACGAATTCTAAAAAAAGTCGATATAGTGGATGTTTATTAGAGCAAGACTTTCCTGTATCGGAAATATAGATTAATTATATATAGTCTCTACAAGCTTACAAGTGCAAAGTGAGGTATTTTAATCGCAAATAATCGCATCATCTTCATTAAAAATATTTTAATACGCTTTAATACTATGTGATTAAACTTATGTTTATAAAACCATGTTGAAACATCAGCTCAATATTTTTCAAACATTTATCGTTCTTAAAGTATTTATTTTATTCATTTTTCAAATAAAAAAAACACTTATATTATTTTCGCTACAATATTCCCAACTCTCACGATTTACAGACTATTACATCTCGCAAAAATCCACGTCAAAATTGCTTGCTTTCTATCCGAGCGTGGCTCATTCAGAAAGTTCAACATCTGTCGTCGCGCAAATCCTATTTTCACTTATAGGTATAAGTACGATTTCGCGTTTGCATCTCGTCTCGAAAAATCCGACTTGTAAGCTGCGCGCGAGCGACGATTTAGGCGCGGCCGCAGACAGAAAAGATATATGTGCCTCTTGGCTCCGGGACAGGCCTTTTTGTTACGCACAGTCGCTTCCTTGCTTGGACGGATAGTATTTACCCTCTCTTTCGCTGCGTGCCGGACTTTTTTTCTCGCCGAGTAAGAAAGTCGAGGATTGATTGTTGATTTCGTTTGTTCTTCGGGTTTGGGCTTTGTTTCTGCCCTAGCAACGATTTACGGTACCATTGTTTTTTTGGAGTGTGTGTGTTATTGCTGTTGTTGGGGAAAAGGGGGCTAAGGTATTTAAGCTTGTTGAAAGATTGACAATCGATTGTAATTTGATGTTGTAATGCTCCAGTAATCATTTTATTTATGTTATTAAATAATTAATGTGAAATCAAAAACACAAAAATGTTGATAAAATGAATTTCTAGTTTCTTGATATTGAAATCGTAGTTTGTATTTATATATGTATATATTTGACGTACCTATGTATTAGAATGAATTTGATTTAATGAGAGAATGAGAGAGCGATGAGATTGTTCCGTATCCTTTAACTACCTGTCGGCGGCTCAATAGTTTTGGAAATCATTTGCCCGCACTATTTTGTAAAAGTGAGTTTTTGCTGATCAGTGCAAAGAGCAGGATGTCTTTTGACACAGCTCTGATTAGTTAAAATTTCTGGCTATAAGTCGATTTACCAATTTAGACTTATTTATTAAGATGGTAAATTGATGAAGTACTTGCAAATGTTAATGAGTACTTAACTGAATGATTGTTTACTTTTACATTATAATTATTTAAATAAACAAATTACATTTAAAATAAAATAAAAATTATCATTATTTTATTTTACCAACTTACTCTACCTCTTGTTTTAGAGACCCAAAATAACATTCGGACGAGAAATTACAATGTAAAGGTGGAATTGTATTTGAATTTAAAATAATTGATTACGTTTGTATTTAAATTAATTGATTTTTCTATTTATCTTATGTGTTAAATTATTTATATGTGATAAAATGCAGTGTATATGATGTGAATCAAAATAAGTAGTATCTACATTTATTTTGATTCATGTGAGGACATTATAGAAAATATTGTGTAAATTTTACTTAAGAAAACAAACAATTTGTGAAGTTCTTGTGTAAAATTCGATGTATATCTAGTAATAATTTTAACTGAGAAGAATAATATTACATACAAAATATGCAGCTGATTTTCACTCGTTCAAATATAAACACACGATGAGTGTATTTGAAAGAATTTTCAACTGTGTAATTTAAATTTTCATCGCAATAGCTTGTTAAGTGTCTAAAATGATTTCACATGTTATCTGATTCCCGTGAGTTTACTGGGCTATGAATCAAACGCTACTGCGCAATAAAGTATAGAGAGCAATCAAATATTTTATTTGCAGTTCAAATTAGTCATCTATATCAAATTTATAAATCGATAATTGATCCCGCTGTATTAATCAACAAGTGATTGTACGCGTTTTCGACCATATTTACGTTTCATTTTCCAAAACAGTATACTCGACGAGAAACTCGCTTTGAACTTTCCTGTGTGTATTTTTTAATCGATTATTTAATAGTTGCGTGCTCAATTTTTGATTTATTTTATGAGTAATACTAATAATTAGCAAAATTATTCGTGTTTAATATTGTTTAAGTATAAAGGCAGGTTTTTTTGAAATTGAAAGAAAAATGTATTTATCTCATTTGGAAAAATATTTTATATGGCGCGTGTACATTTTTACCATGAAATAATCTATTTTTCTTTGCTTCTGAATAACCTGAAGTTAGCTGTTGTAGCTTTGTAGGCTTGATCATGTGTCTCTTTACAAACAATAATTAATTCGTATTTTTTGTTTTTTTCTTATTGAAAGCATTTTATTTTATTAAGTATATTATAAAATATTATTTTTGCATGTTATTCAATTATTTAGAAGCATGGCATTAATAATTAATAATGTAGGTAAATTACATATTAAAATCAAATTTAACATTACATGAATGCGCAGTACATGGGCCACTCAGAAAACATGATTTATTTTATAGGGGGATTAATTGACATAATTATTACAAGTGTTTGAATTTTAATAAACTAAAATAAAAAATGATATTTATAAAAAAAATATTGAAAATATCATCGAAAAATTTTCTTTAATCTATCTAATATTAAAAATTTTAAAGTGCCAAACTATTGGTACCTTTAGTTTATATGAAAACATTTGCCAACTATATTCTAATTGAGCAAATGAAGCCCAATTAATTCAAAATCCTTATTTACCTAAAGACAAACTGTACCTTTGCATTCCTCCGGTACCCTCAACCCTTTGAAAATCCCCATACTCCAGAAACCCTTCGTATTTACCCAGATTTAGACCAAAATTATACCCACCCCCTCGTCAAACTAAAAGAACCCAGACCTCCATTCGCCCCAAATTCTCTCTTACCAAACCCACCGCACTGACACAATATCGACTCTTATACACACCTGTCTATCCGTTTACCGACGCCCAAATCAAAGGAACTCGCATCAGTCGAGGTAGTGCAGTCCGACAACAAAGCGAGCCCGGGCTGCGCTCCAATATTCCATCTCTCCCAGGCCCCTCTATTGACTTTAATGGAGAGGAAGATAGCACACAGGCCGCTATGGTCTAAATCAAAAATAATTTATGCCTCCCGCCCGGAAGCTCAGAGCGCGCGCGCGCGCAGAGGCCGACGAGAGCGTATATACATCATCCTAAAATTTGCAATTAATTACTCGCTAGGGCTGGCTTGTGGACTTTGGCCTAGCGCGCGCGCTGGTCTCTTCTCCAAACACTCGCGGAGCGTAATCGATCACGCGCGTGCGCCAGCCCCGAAAGGAGAAATGTAATCGAGAGCGAATTATATGGCCTGCGCCGGACAATATTCGAGCGGTCTGCCCCCATTTATCTGTCTCCGTTTCTTTTCTGCCGAGAGGTGAGCGGACGTGTATGTAGAGCGCGCGGATTTGCATACGGTTGATATAGAGCAGAGGCTTTCTCTCTCTTTCTCTCGCTCTGTTGTTTCAAGGTGTGTAACTGACTGGGATATTTGGATGAATGGCGCAGGGGAGCCCGGCACTTTGTTTACGTTGCAGCGAGTTCTTTCTCGTTTTTTTTTGTCGGCGGCAGGGAGATTTGGATTTTGGAGTGGTTCTGATTTTAGGTTGATTAAAAATTATTCGAGAATATTTTTTCCCGGTAATTTTGGTTTATGGACTCGCCGAGTAAGATTATGCTCGGGGTTAGTTTGTCTAAAAACTCGGGAGCGCGATTGTTGCTAGTGACCTAAATATGAAAATTCCAGCGACCGAACTCTATGATGTCTCTCTCTTTGTTTAGAAAAATAGTGCGGGCTTTTCCACGCTCTTTATCTATCTCTTTCTGAATCTCTCTCTCTCTCACTCCCTCTGTTTTTGTGCGGAGAATTACATAAATTAAAATTCTCATTACTCAGTGAAAAATGTTAGAATGAAAATAGGAAAGCAGTATTTTTAAAATATTAAAACTCGCTGCGTTGTTTGATATGACTAGTGCGTACAATTCTGTGAAATAGAATAATGAGATTAATGCACAGCTCTAAAATTTGAAATTCATCAGGTATTTACAGACACTTTTTTACATAAAACTTTTTCTCAATAATTTTCCATAGTCTAGTATTTTTTAAGCAAACATGAATTTTTAAATTAGTTTGGATAATTAATTTATTGTATTTATAAAATGATATCTCTTTATGAAAAGCTTATGTGTATTTTACTGTTACATGTTTATTTGTTCAAAATCTGATTGGCTGAAAAAATGTGCTTTTCAATTTTTTTTCGCTTTTGTCTGCATTCTGCTAATAAATAGAACTATAGGTAACCTAATCTCTAACCGTGTAATGCCCTTAACATGATTTTGTTATCTATAAAATTCATTTAATTTTATAAAATGTTTTTTATTTTATTGTTAAAAATTTTATAATATAAAGTAACATTTATTTAATCTAAATATTTGTATAGAATACAAATTTCATTCTATATTTAATACCTAATTTTTCTCACAGTGTATAATTGGTTTGTTTATTTTATTCAAAAAATAAATTATAGAACTTGATTGAATTCACTAAATCAAATCAATTATTTGTGTCCGTTATCCGTTCTCAATGAAGGATAATTAAAGTCTAGCAAGCAAAAACAATGTCCTTGTTAACTAGTGTTCAAATAATTATAATAAAGCTTTATAAAATATGCATTTGTATAAATATTTATTTCCTTTTTAATATTTTTCAAAAATCCATGTCTTGTTTAATCGCGCGCGAATCCCCTCTCAAACTAATCTATAAAAAAACGTTACTTTTTTTCTTAAACCCCACATCTACTCACTCCTTAAAGCGAACAATCTTTATTTATCCAACATCGCACGAGAAGCAGCTGACACACCCACCGCCAGACATTTAGCCAAGCGACAACAGTTCGAACTCTTCGTACTCCATCAGGCCGCATAAATCGCTCAGTCCCGTATCGATGGTGACGAATGTCGGCTGGGCCGAGCTCTCAGCGCGGAAAACTTGAAAAGAGTCCCCTGACGAATGACCGAAACTCGTTAAAACTTTTCGACGCCTATCGCCCACTTTCTATATATGTCATGCGACCTCGCGTGAAAATCCACCTTTCGAAGTTTTGTTGCCTGTCTGTATAATACGTGATTTTTTCTTCTTACGGTTAGTTATATGGTCGTATGTGAATATATGTATGTACAAATACATGATGTCCAATTGTTAACCGCCTAATTGTTTATAACAATTAAACAATAAGACTCTTCGCGCGGTCCGAGCATCTGCGCATGCGCCAG